>CADEHL010000301.1:0-42040 GCA_902827135.1 Harpagifer antarcticus | reverse complement strand
GAGTGTTTAGATTTTAACTTTAGTCTAAGTGATCTCAGTGGGTCTCAAACGGTTTGGGTCCAAATTATTCAAAAGATTATTTCCGCGGCAACACCTCATATGATCATTATAGTTATAATACAAAATAAGAGAATAAAGGGAAAACAGTTATGAAATACTATATGGCAGTAAAACAAGAATACAGTTTGAAAGGGGAGTGATTGTGTAAAATATCCATAAAGAAAAAGAACATCTGATTACAGTTCTGTTTCATATGGGTGTTGAGAGATGTATCCATAGATCTCTTAATGTTGCTCTCAAAGTGCACCAGATTGATGCTTTTAACTTCAATATTTAAAACAAATCTTCCTGGGGGAGCATGCACCCGGACCCCACTAGAGCAGGTGAGGTCCGCTCCCCACTCGTAAAAAATAGCACTTTACCCCTGCCTATATGCCGTGAGCTGATTATCGAGCCTTCATTGTAACAGTCGCGGGTGTACTGTGTGTTTCCGTGTGGGGAGGATGTTTGTTGCGTGCTCTATAATGCCCGTAATAGTGTTCGACTGGAGTCCAGCACCTCAGCATCCCCACTCAAAATACCTTCCCCGCGCCTCTGATGACTATGAACCACAACCTCCCCCAATCATGATGATGAACATTTCCCCCTGAATTTTGTTGAACCTCTCCATTCAGTGCACTAGCCGCACCTATCAGTTATTCCCAACCACACCGCCACCCATTTTTCCATCCCTGTCCTTACAAATTACAGACCAAAAAGACAGCAAGGGGTTCGAAGCAATCCTCAAGATGGTAAAAACAACACTGTCACCTGCGGCCACTATCTATTACCCTCCACATCGGAGTACTTAGTCACTTGTGAAAATAAAATACATTTGGCCTTACTTAATGTTAGGTCCTTAGCTGGCAAGTAATTTTTAATCAATGAGATTTTATGTTTCTTACTGAAACTTGGCTAGATACCAACAATAGTGCTGCAGTGCTTATCGAAACAGCACAGCCTAAGTACAGCTTTATGAGTGAAGTTAGAGCTGAGAAGAAAGGTGGTGGAGTGTCTTCCTTGTACAAGGATGTTCTAAATTGCAAGCAAATATATTTTGGAAAATTCACTACTTTTGAATATCTTGCAATTACACTGAAATCTTCCTCACGTGTTTTATTAATAACCATATACAGGCCCCCCGATACTCAGCAAACCTTCTAGATGAGTTCACACAGCTGCTTTCTATCATATGTATTGATTTTAACGCATTAGTTATTACTGGAGATTTTAACATTCATGTGGATAACACCAACGATAAAAATGCTAGAGAATTGCTCCATACTCTGGACAATTTTGGTCTGACTCAGCATGTTTTAAGGGCCATACACTGGATTTTATTATGTCAAAAGGTCTTGATATTTGTAAGGTGTTTGTTTCTGATGTCGCTCTCTCTGACCATTACTGTATCTCCTTGTCTGTCACTGATGTGATCCACACTAGGTCAGATGTCATTTTGAGAAGGTATATAAATGAAATACCTGTACATCATTCATCCATTGCCTTTTTAGCCACGCCTGCTCTCACAACGAACCCTGTTAGTAATCTGGTGGAGAGATTTAACGCAAAACTGACCAATGTCATCGACGCCATTGCGCCCGTGAAAGTTAAGAAAATCTTTGGTCAAACAAAAGTACCATGGAGAAATTCGCCATCAGTGAAATTTCAAAAAACAGAATGCCGGAAAGCTGAACGCAGGTGGCGGAAAACAAAACTCAATATGCATCATGATATTTACAAAGACAAACTATTCACCTACGGTCTTGAACTGAAGAAAGCTAGACAATCATTTTCTCTGCTCTTAACAAAAATATCAATAACTCTCGTTTATTACACTGAACAAAAATATAAATGCTCCCATTTTTCATGAGACGAACTCAAAGATCTAAACATTTTCTATATACACAAAATAACCATTTCTCCTCAAATATTGTTCACAAATCTGAACAAATCTGTGATAGTGAGCACTACTCCTTTGCCGAGATAATCCATCCCACCTCACAGGTGTGGCATATCAAGATGCTGATTAGACAGCATGATTATTGCACAGGTGTGCCTTAGGCTGGTCACAATAAAAGGCCACTCTGAACGTGCAGTTTATCACACAGCACAATGCCACAGATGTCGCAAGTTTTGAGGGAGCGTGCAATTGGCATGCTGACAGCAGGAATGTCCACCAGAGCTGTTGCCCGTGAATTGAATGTTCATTTCTCTACCCTATAGCCGTCTCCAAAGGCGTTTCAGAGAATTTGGCAGTACATCCAATTTGTAAATTGACAACATAATATGTGTAATTCGTGGCACAATTCAACGGGATCGAAAGATAATCTTTCTCTCTCCATTGAGTTCAATACATACTTTTTCCGAAAATAAGGTCCCATGGAGGTCCCCCGGAAAGGAGGGACTTCGCCTCTCTATTTCCTTAGGGAGAAACACTTCTTGTTTGTGATTGGGACAGAGCCAGCCAGAGAAGCACTGCTGTGATTGGTTGTTTTTGCTGCCAGTCAAGAAATGACGCTTTCGTGATTGGTCACCACCCCAGCGCAACATGTCCCAAAACATCAACCGTTAGCTGTTAGCACACACTCAGAGCTCACAGCTCCTCATATCTGTCAGAAACTGGAAAAAGTTAAACAAGTACAAACCACAGACTGTCTATGTCACTGGAATACAGACGCTGCTTTATTTATGTCTGTATCAGACCCGGCGCACAGAACAAATCTAAAGGGAGGGCATATGATTTTATGGGAGGGCAAACAAAACCAGCAGCAAGGCCAACGGCATCGCGCAAACACGCACACTTATCGCAAATACATACACAAATAAAGGGCAACATAGAAACCACGTTTGAAACATGTGTGCGTGGCAGCACAAACACTGGTAAATCACGAGCAAGGCACACTGGTTAAGGATGGCAGCTTCCTCATCGTTGCACTCGGGAGGAATAGTAGAGGACGAAGACGATGAACGATGAACTGTTTAGCCTGCCTTGGGCATGGTTTATTTTTTCCTATGCACTGCAGGTGCATCCTTCGCTCAGCCGAGCTAACTTAGAACATTATTTGTCCAACTCTGCATTTTGTACTGCAGCGTATACTCAAACAGTGATAGGAAGAGCCCACGGCCTGACTCGGACATGCTGTGGAGTGAATCGTGATCACCTCTGACGGGCTATCAAGGACATCAAGTGTCTGACTGATCTTAGAATCTCAGCATTACTATCCTGTTAACACAAATATGGCACAGAAAAACATCACCGCTGAATGGAAATATTACTGAACTATTATTAATTAACTGAATTACTTACTGAACTTGAATTAACATGTTTAAATGCAGGGCTTTTGTAAGAGAAATGTTGTACAATGTAGCACTAGTAATTTTACTGAAGTAAATATCTGAAAACTTCATTCACCACGATTACTTCTAACAATGTATGGATGTTCTTACACCCCCTTTAACTAGTCAATTTGACTAGGCCAGAAGTCGGTTTGATTGCATTAGGGCTCGATTGCTTATCCTGTCTGAGTAGCCCGGATGAGGCTGCATCTCAATTTTTGACGTCGAATTTAACACAAAATCCGAATTTTTTGACATCTGGTACCTACACCGCCCCCAGCAGCGCCAACCGGCACATCGGGGAGGAGCCATCGGAGGATCTTAAACAGCTGATGTGCTGTTTCTCGCTCTCTCTCTTTGGCTCTTGAGCGCCTGAGACACAGCTGTTGTCTCTGAACCATATCTCTGCTTGTAACATTACCCGGCCCGGCGCCATTTTAATTAAAGTACCCATTTGAACCTTATTCGAGAGACTCCATTGGTCTCATTATCCTAAGCTTTCTCTCCTGGACGCGAGAATAACGAAACAAAGCTAATATGAGTCACGGATTGGGCTCGCTAACTCAGCCCCGGGGTTTGCCGAGGTCAACCTTAAGGTGTGCTGCTGCAAACGGCAGGTGCAGGGTCGCCAGCAGCACCATTGGCTGCATTTCTTTCATCGCTATTTGTGTTAATAAATCCTTTAGACCTTTTAAGCCAATTTTCTGTGTCCATTTTGTAATTCAACAGAAATGGGAGTCTACAGAATGCACAATAAACAAATCCAGAATAGGCGGCAGAGTGTGACGCTGTGATTGGTTAAATGTGGACGAATCACAAATAACAACAGGACATCATGCATTTATTTGACGTAGGGCTGCGTCTCAGGTCGACTATTTTCATTTCCTCGCTCCTCGTATCACCGGAAGTTGATTTGTCTGCGCCATCTTGAGTAGCGTCCCATGGCTCTTATTTCTGCCGGAGGACCGAGGAGCGATAATGGAGGAGCGATAACTGAGCCATCCTCCGATGAAATCCTCAGATACTCGCTCCGCCCCCTTACTGTGTATCTCTCACTGATTGGAGGGACGATGCAGCGCATGCACTGATCTGATGCTTCCTTGACATGAGAGCAGTACCCCAGCGGAGTGGAAGAAAATACATGAAACCACGAGAGTCACTCCTCAGTCTATACTGTGTTTTGTTTAAATTAATGTATCATTCAGTTACAAATATGTGATATATCTGAACAACAAAGTGGTCAAAAATCATTTTATTCATTTATTGGAAACATTTTCATGATCGCTTTTTTCATTTTACATTTTCATTTATTGTCATTTCCATTCAGTCAGTCATTAAGTGCTATTAAAATGTGAATGTGCTACATATCCACACAAACAAAGTGTGTAATCCAATGAATGTTAATCTAACTGGGTTTTGATAGATAATATATCTCTTTTTCTTCTCTCAATTATTTATTTCTATTGTGCACTCTAATCAATATTAATCAAACTATTGTTCGTTTATACATTTTAAGAATGGCGTTTATCTTTTTTGAGAATGAGTTCTTATTTACTCGAGCGATTAGAGCTAATGGGCTTATCTCCATGTAAATACTATGGTAGACTACCCAATATTCGCATCGCTCTAATCGCTCGAGTTTCACCGCGGCTGTCAGCTTAATTGTAATACACGTTTCAAAATGATGCCGAAGTAACTACATACTGATACCGGTTAGTAAAAACCATGAATTAATGCTTTGACAAGTCTGCAGACAAGACGGCAGGCGAAAATCTTTTAAAATGCGTGTTTTCTGAATGGAATCGGATCCATCAGGCTAAACTAACCTGTAGCTTAGGGTGACCAGACATCCCCGTTTGCATTGCCCTGTCCCCGGAAATGTCCCCGTTTTTTAATATACGTTAAAAACACAGAGCAACGTGAAATAAAATGTTTAATGTCAGGAAACACTGGGTAAACACTGCAGACTGTGGTCAAGCCATCCCCCACTTCGGTAAACACAGTCAAGCCAGCCCGCACGTTGTATTGCGGTGCGCGAATATCCTATACATTACGGTAGAGGCCTGTAAAAACTGCTTTCAAAATAAAAGCGTTTACTCGGTCAATAACAAATATACCTAAAAAACACACCAAACATATTCATATATACTGGAGCTTAAATTAAGAAATATGTACTATATAATGTGGTCAATAATAATTTAAAACAAACTACGTATAACTACCACATTATAACTGAGTGAATGTAAAATGTAAGTATACAGTTATGAAGACATATCTGACATTTCCACTGGGTGAATAATTTCAATTGATGTTGTTCTCACAACACTCCTAAAATAACATTACTTTCTGAAGCACAATTTAAAATGTATGCTGTTTAAAATCTCAAATTAGATCTATTGTCCATCTATATTTTGATTATTATTTATTGGAAACTCAAAGAGTCATTCGAAGTCAATTAAATACTTATTTCACTTCAGGGTGATAGCAGGACACCCCATCTAGTCAATCAGAGAAAATCAGGACATTCTGATGTAGAGTTTCAAAATAAAATACTTATAAAATCTCATATATGGGCTATCGTCCTTCTGTTTGTATCCAACAGTTAAAATGTTCGAATTACATTGAGCCATAATTGTCCCCGTTTTTTCTTTAACAGTGAAGGAAATTGGATATGTTAATGATATATTGACCGCAAAACTCAAAATGTCCCCGGTTTTAATTTTGAAAATCTGGTCGCCTTACGGTAGCTGCTCCGTCCAAACCATGGATGTATAATAAGAACTGGATACAGCGTGGGAGGCGGGGCCTCATTCATTCCTATGAGAGTCTCAACTTTTGAGAGAGCGAAACGTCACAGATTACCCGTCATGCCTGAGAAGTACCCGTATGTGTGCTCATAGAGCATGCGCAACTTTAACCACGCCCCCCAAAAGGCTCGTTCACATTAAGCACGTCAATTTGCGTACACGTAACAGCACCTGCACGTTCATGACAGCATGGTATTGAATTTGTTATGATGGATTTGATATTAACGAGCCGGCCGCGGCAGTTAGCAGCTAACGGCTAGCTAGTAATTATGCTAAGTTACACATCAATCGTTATGTACTTTTATATTACGCTGATAGCAGTATCTAGTGATATCCAAGTAACAGAGCTTAATTTAGCATGATACTTGTGTGGGTTGTACATGAAACCACTTGGTAATATATAAAAATGCATGTATTTTGAAGCCTGTTATGATCAATTGTGAGTTAAATCTTATCTAAAAAGTAAAGCTGATGATGGATTACTACTGTGGTGGAGTTAAAATAACAATAGCCAATTTCTCTTTGAAATGTGATGTAGTAAAAGGATAGTAACTCTGACTATTCATGTTAAGTACCCCACAAGTAACAAAAACATATAATACTTGAAGGAAAGGTGAAAAATGTTTCCATAAATATTAGTGGTCCGCTATTAGGAATTATGACGTCATCCCGATAAACCCAATAAAAGTATTAATAGCCCCGATAATATACAATATATTTTTTGGGTAAAAAAAAAGAAAAAAATACTGCGGTGTGGGTGGATTGGGATGAGGGGCGCTTGTTTTTCACTCGGCTCCTCCCGTTTTGCCAGTACTGTGGTATTAGTGGTTTAGGAAGAGGGGAGTTTTTCACAAATCCAGCGCTCCCTAACTCATGCCTGGCTGTGACGTAAATGGTGTGCGGCCGTGAAGCCAGGACAGTAAACAAACATGTCGTCGGTTTGTATTGGACTATTTCAAAGTTTCAGAGTTAGATAGTTCGCTTGCTATTTGTATTAACAAATGCAATGCAGAAGTTCCACGAGGAGGGAAAAAGGCAACGAGCTATAACACTTCCAACCTGATTAGTCACCTGAAACATCGCCATCGCTACGATGGTGTGTTAAAAGCGTACCAAGACGCCTGCGCTGCTAAACTAGCAGCGCATCCAAAGCCAGCTGCAAAGGTACCACCAGGTGTGCAAAAACTACAGGTACATTTAATATATACAGTGGGGCAAAAAAGTATTTAGTCAGCCACCAATTGTGCAAGTTCTCCCACTTAAAAAGATGAGAGAGGCCTGTAATTTTCATCCTAGGTATACCTCAACTATGAGAGACAAACTGAGAAAAAAAAATCCAGAAAATCACATGATCTGATTTTGAAAGAATTTATTTGCAAATTATGGTGGATCACAAAAGTTCATCTCAATACTTTGTTATATACCCTTTGTTGGCAATGACAGAGGTCAAATGTTTTCTGTAAGTCTTCACAAGTTTTTCACACACTGTTGCTGGTATTTTGGCCCATTCCTCCATGCAGATCTCCTCTAGAGCAGTGATGTTTTGGGGCTGTCGCTGGGCAACACGGACTTTCAACTCCCTCCAAAGATTTTCTATGGGGTTGAGATCTGGAGACTGGCTAGGCCACTCCAGGACCTTGAAATGCTTCTTACGAAGCCACTCCTTCGTTGCCCGGGTGGTGTGTTTGGGATCATTGTCATGCTGAAAGACCCAGCCACGTTTCATCTTCAATGCCCTTGCTGATGGAAGGAGGTTGTCACTCAAAATCTCACGATACATGGCCCCATTCATTCTTTCCTTTACACGGATCAGTCGTCTTGGTCCCTTTGCAGAAAAACAGCCCCAAAGCATGATGTTTCCACCCCCATGTTTCACAGTAGGTATGGTGTTCTTTGGATGCAACTCAGCATTCTTTCTCCTCCAAACACGTCTAGTTGAGTTTTTACCAAAAAGTTCTATTTTGGTTTCATCTGACCATATGACATTCTCCCAATCCTCTTCTGGATCATCTAAATGCTCTCTAGCAAACTTCAGACGGGCCTGGACATGTACTGGCTTAAACAGGGTGACACGTCTGGCACTGCAGGATTTGAGTCCCTGGCGGCGTAGTGTGTTACTGATGGTTGCCTTTGTTACTTTCGTCCCAGCTCTCTGCAGGTCATTGACTAGGTCCCCCCGTGTGGTTCTGGGATTTTTGCTCACCGTTCTTGTGATCATTTTGACCCCACAGGATGAGATCTTGCGTGGAGACCCAGATCGAGGGAGATTATCAGTGGTCTTGTATGTCTTCCATTTTCTTTTTTGCCCCACTGTACATATATTATATTATTATCGGTTATCGGTATCGATCTTGAGAAGCAGGAAGTTATCAGTATCGGTTTCAAAAAACCAATATCGTGCATCCCTAATAAATATCAATATCACACACTACAACACAGACTAACACCCCTTTTTGTTAAATACCAACCATATGTATGTATATATATATACATATATATATATATACAGGGGCGGCGGGTACTGTAGGCTAGGGAAATATTTTTGTCACTGCATCTTGGTAAAATAAAAATATAATGTTTGTGTCTTTGACATTAGCGCTGCTATGCAGCCACCTGTGCCCTGTACTACGAAGCCAGTTCAATAGACCCTGGATATGTTTGAGTTATCTTCACTAACCCTAACAAACGAGAGCTCGCTAAGCGGTCCTACGACGCTGGTTATCAACTCGGTAAATCAAGCCAGGGTTTCTCTCTCCAGCTGAGAGCGTGTTCACGTGAAAGGGGCGGGCTTAGCTACATTTGACCAATCACAAACAGGGACAAGTGTACTGACAGCGCAGCGTCATACTTCATTAATGAAAAGTAAACTAATATATAAATATGAACTTTAAACATCCATGACTTAAACATATAATCCAGGATACAAGCCACACCTGCAAGGTGAATATAGAACAACTGGTTAAAAAATAAATAAACTACAGAGTGTTTGTAACGTACAGTTTTATGATACTGCCCCGTCTAAGACACGAGTGGATCTGACTTTAATTACATTTGAGTTGAGTGTTTCGTCAACTTAATGTGTTGCTTAAAATAATACTTCTGCATACAGTATGTGACACTGTGAGTGTTGCACGGCCAGATACGGCTCGAGAAGCTGACTCAGATAAGGAAATATATGATACATTATGATATTATATCATCGATGATCTGATTGATGATGTGATATGAATGATAAGTGCGACACTTCGGCGTCTTCTCTGCATACGGCAGTTCAAACTGTATTTCCTTTATCCTTTAATATGACTTGATAGATTTAAACTCCGGACACTGAGCTCTTATTGGTCAGCAGGCGGTGCTTTCACTGAGTAGATCTCTTTTCTATAGACGCCGGAGGCGCGCAGCGTCAGGTAAAAAAAGTTATTTAGCCTTCCCAAACCTGAGCCTCACGCGCCGCCTATGTATATATATATATATGCCGCTAAAACTGTGTAATATGCCAGGCTGCTAAATCCTCCAAACTGTTACAGTCAGAACACGTAACATGAACTTGCCGGGCAGCGCGGTCCCGTGGGTTTGATGCGTGGTCATAATGCCGAGGAAAATAACTCTCAGAATAACGTTATTAGCACATTTTACAACTTGAGGACCGGGTAGTTTATTTAGTTTAAAAAAAATTATCCAACGATTTACAGACCACTCTTTCCCAATGTTAGTCAATGGGAAAAAGTGTTTCCGGTCCCAGCAACCTAAAGGAAGTGTAGTACCGCTATTTGGCCACAACGAATATTCTCATCAGAGTCCGGCGCACTTCCTGGAGGCTTGGTCCAAACTCACAACAACGTCATACAGACATAAATAAAGCAGTGACTGTATTCGTCATGACATAGACAGTCTGTGGTTTGTACATGTTTAACTTTTGTCCAGTTTCTGAACAGATATGAGGAGCTGTGAGCTCTGAGTGTGTGCTAACAGCTAACGCCTGATGTGTTGGGACATATTGCGACCCGTGCTGACCAATCACGAAGCGTCATTTCTTGACTGGCAGCAAAAACAACTAATCACACCAGTGCTTCTCTGGCTGTCTCTGTCCAATCACAAACAAGAAGTGTTCTCCCTAAAGGAATACCCTTTCCGTCCAATGTGAAATGCTGTGGCGTTTTCCGAAATGCTGTGGCGTTTTCTGAAATGCTGTAGTGTTTTCTGAAATGCTGTGCTCGAAAACTGCAGTTATTAAGCCACTGCTAAAAAAGAACACCCTCGATACACTGACAATCAGTAATTACAGGCCAATTTCAAATGTACCATGTATAAGCAAAATAATTGAAAAGGTTGTCTACCTACAACTTAACAGTTTTTTGACTTCCAATAATATTTTAGACACCTTCTGATCTGGTTTTAGGTCTTGTCACAGCACAGAGATGGTTTTATTAAAGATTTTAAATGGCATTCATTTTAATACCGACTGTGGGAAATCCACAGTTATAGTTCTATTGGACCTCAGAGCGGCGTTTGACACCGTAGATCACAATATTTTAATAGAAAGACTAGAGAAATGTGCTGGTCTGTCTGGCATCGTCCTAAAATGGTTTAAATCCTATGTTGAAGACTGAGAGTATTTTGTTTCCATTGGTAGCTGTACATCTGACAGAACCAAAATGACATGTGGAGTTCCCCAGAAGAGTGTGATGGTTGTGGTGAAGCTCCTTTTTGTTGAAATCTATCTTCAGTCATCGTCCACTGTGGGTGTGATGGTCACACCCCTCGGGCCTCTTCTATTCAACTTGTACATGCTGCCACTTGCTCAAATAATTAAAAATAACAACATTTCATATCATAATTACGTGGATGATACCCAAATCTATATATCTCTTTCTATAGATGAATTCTACTGATTTATTGATCACATGTATAAAACAAATACATGTGCCGTAATTTCTTACAGCTCAATACGAAAAAAAATGAAGTAATTGTTTTTGGAACCAAAGAAGAGAGAGTTAAAGTCACTGCACACCTGGAATCACTATCACTCGAACCCAAAAGTCAAGCAAGAAACTTAGGTATTACATTACATTACATTGGATTTAGCTGACGCTTTTATCCAAAGCGACTTACAATAAGTAAATACGACCAGGAAGACACAACCCTGAAGAAAACAGAATCATATAAGTACATCAGGTATCATAGAGCCAAACATTTCAAGTGCTACTCAGCTGGCTATAGATAAGCCAGTCCTTTATTAGTATATAAGTGCCTTGTTAGTAATTCTATCTCTCGAAGTGGAGTCGAAAGAGATGAGTTTTCAGTCTGCGCCGGAAGATGTGCAGGCTTTCTGCTGTCCTGATGTCAATGGGGAGCTCATTCCACCATTTTGGAGCCAGGATAGCAAACCCACGTGTTTTTGCTGATGGGAACTTGGGTCCCCCTCGCAGCGAGGGTGCAGCGAGTCGTTTGGCTGATGCAGAGCGGAGTGCACGCGCTGGGGTGTACAGTTTAACCATGTCCTGGATGTAGGAAGGGCCAGATCCATTCGCAGCATGGTATGCAAGTACTAGTGTCTTGAAGTGGATTCTAGCAGTTACCGGGAGCCAGGTATAATTTTAGACTGACCTCAATTTTAACAGCCACATCAGGCCAATCAACAGATCAGCCTACTACCATCTAAAAAATATTTCGCGTATTAAAGACCTTATGTCCAAGCAGGACCTTGAAAAATTTGTTTTTAGCAAGCTTGACTACTGCAACAGCATCTTCACAGGCCTCACAACAAAAATCAGTCTGTCAACTCCAACTAATTAAAAATGCTGCTGCCAGAGTGTTAACCCACAACAAAATACAGATCACATCACTCCAGTGCTGAGTTCGCTGCATTGGCTTCCAGTGAGTGATAGAATTGATTTTAAGATTTTATTGCACACATATACAGCACTAAACGGGCTAGAACCCAAATATATCAAGGACCTCCTACAGCGGTACGAACCCAGCAGACCCCTCAGGTCTTCAGGCGCAGGCCGGCTCACTGTTCCATTTGTGAGATCAAAGCGTAGGTGACACGAGGGACTCACAAAGACTCAGATGCACGATTCTTTCTTGATTTCGATAATACCTTTTAATATCCAACAAAGGTTTTAGGATCAACTAGGACACTCAAAAGTTCGCTAGGTTCTACTAAGAGCTCAATGGTTCACACGAGGGAGTACAGACATGGACTTGATATAGAGACAAGACGAACCGACAAAAGACAACAGGAGAACCGGGCTACATATACACAATAGTTAATGAGACACAGGTGCAAACAATCCAGAACAGGAGATCACCATCAAGCTGGCAAGTGACACACCACGACAGGAAGTGATGACACCTGAAACGAGAGGACAGAGCCAACATCAAAATAAACTGCAAGGCCACCAGAATAAACACAAAACAATAAGCTCACAGACTCTAACGCTGAAACCTTACTGTACCCCCCCTCTTACGGACGGCTCCAGACGTCCCTGAAGCCTGAGACTGACCTCTATCGAAGTCAGATATAAGGGTCTTGTCCACAATGAAGCTGCCTGGGATCCAACACCTCTCCTCTAATCCATACCCTACCCAGTCGACCAGGAACTGTCTACCTCTGCCCCTCTTCCTTTCCGACAGTATTTTGTCCACAGTGTACACTTGACCCCCGTCGACAATCCGGGGAGGTGGAGGGGGCGTGGAGGCGGGGACCAGTCTGCTCTCTTTGACTGGTTTCAACTTGCTGACATGGAACGTGGGGTGGACCTTGATGGACTTTGGAAGACATAAACGGACAGCAACAGGGTTAATCACTTTGGCTATGGGAAAAGGACCAACGATCCGGAGAGCCAGCTTCCTGGAGGCGACATGGAGAGGAAGATCCTTGGTAGATAGCCACACTCGTTGTCCGGCCTGGTACTTGGGGGCTGGACGTCGTTTCCGGTCGGCCAATACCTTCATGCGAACGGCACTCCTCTGCAACATATGGCGAACTCCCGCCCAGACCCGACGGCAGCGTCGAACCAGAGCATGGGCTGATGGTACCGTGACCTCCTTCTCGAGCTCCGGAAACAATGGAGGTTGGTACCCATGGACACATTCAAACGGGGAGATACCAGTGGCTGATGTGGGTAAAGTGTTGTGCGCATACTCCACCCAAATCAGACTCTTACTCCAGGTGGTGGGTTTCTCGGACGCTAGGCATCTCAAACAGGTCTCCAAATCCTGATTCATCCTCTCCGCTTGTCCATTTGACTGTGGGTGGTATCCGGAGGTCAGACTAACAGTGGCTTGGATTAGGCGACAAAACTCCTTCCAAAAACGTGACACGAACTGTGGGCCTCGGTCTGAAACGACATCACTGGGAAAACCATGGATCCTGAACACATGGGACAACATGGCCTCTGCTGTTTCTTTGGCATTAGGTAACTTGGGCATGGCGACAAAGTGTGCCATTTTAGAAAAACGATCAACCACAGCGAGTATGTTGGTATTACCTGCCGATGTTGGTAATCCTGTCACGAAATCCAACGCAATGTGAGACCATGGTCTGTTGGGAATGGGCAGAGGTTGGAGAAGACTTGCCGCAGCTTGCCGAGAAGTTTTGTTCCTGGCGCACACAGGACACGCTGCTACATATTCTGCAACATCCTTCCACATCCCCGGCCACCAGAATCTGTGTCTCACCATGAAAAGGGTCCTTTTGTTTCCAGGATGACAGGTAAGTACCGACGTATGGGCCCAATGAACAACTTGCCCTCGAAGTTGCTCCGGCACAAACAAGCGATTCTGAGGACACCCTCTTGGGACCGGATTTCCAACGTTTGCCTGTTTGACCTTGGCTTCAATGGGCCAGGTCACACTCCCTATCACTCGGTCTGGCCGCAGAATGGGATCTGGACTCTTGGGGACTGGCTCAGGATCATACATTCTGGAGAGTGCATCAGGCTTTCCATTCTGCGAACCAGGTCGATATGACAGAGTAAACCTAAATCTATTAAAGAACAAAGCCCATCTGGCCTGCCTAGAGTTCAGACGTTTGACCTTCCTGATGTATTGCAGGTTTTTATGAACCGTCCAGACCAGGAAATCCTGCTCCGCTCCCTCCAACCAGTGCCGCCACTCCTCCAAAGCAATCTTCACAGCCAACAGTTCCCGATTTCCCACGT
Source organism: Harpagifer antarcticus (assembly GCA_902827135.1). NCBI lineage: Eukaryota > Metazoa > Chordata > Actinopteri > Perciformes > Harpagiferidae > Harpagifer > Harpagifer antarcticus. Next base: position 27,690 of record CADEHL010000301.1, on the reverse strand, counting down.
CGTAATTCCTCTCAGCAGACGATAGCTTACGGGAGAGATATGCACACGGATGAAGCTTGTTGTCCCCCGCTGACCTCTGGGACAGTATAGCTCCAACGACCTCGTTGGAGGCGTCCACTTCCACCACAAACTGTCGGTGGTGATCAGGTACAGTCAGGATGGGAGCTGTGGTGAACCTCCTCTTCAGTTCCAGGAAAGATTTCTCTGCCTGTGGATTCAACACAAACTGAACATGGGAGGAGGTAAGGGCATGGAGAGGAGAGGCAATAGCACTGAAATTGCGTATGAACCGTCTGTAAAAGTTAGCAAACCCCAAGAATTGCTGAACTTTCTTTCTAGAGTCTGGCGTGGGCCATTTCCACCTTGTTAGGGGAAATCACAAAGCCCAAAAATGCCACAGAGTTCACATGAAACTCGCATTTTTCGGCTTTTACAAACAAATGGTTAGCCAGGAGTCTCTGAAGAACAAGGTGAACATGGTTAACATGAGTCTTCTTATCTGGAGAAAAGATGAGAATATCATCGAGATACACAAAACAGAAAACATTCAGGAAATCTCTTAACACATCATTAATGAGGGCTTGGAAAACAGCAGGTGCATTACAAAGTCCAAAAGGCATCACCAAATATTCGTAATGTCCCGTAGGTGTATTGAAACCTGTTTTCCACTCATCCCCCTCCCGGATGCGCACAAGGTGATATGCATTCCTTAAGTCAAGCTTGGTAAATACCTTGGCTCCCTGTAACAGTTCGAATGCCGTAGAGATGAGTGGAAGGGGATATCTGTTCTTGACTGTGATCTGATTAAGTGGACTGTAATCAATACAGGGCCTTAATGAACCGTCCTTCTTCCCTACAAAAAAGAAACCTGCTGCTGCTGGGGATGATGATGGCCGAATCAAGCCAGCTTTGAGTGATGATCCGATATACTCTTCCATGGCCTCCCTTTCAGGACCAGAGAGAGAATACAACCGTCCTTTGGGGATAGTAGAGCCCGAGAGAAGGTCTATAGGGCAATCATACGGTCTATGGGGAGGCAAGGAAGTAGCTTGTGTCTTGTTAAACACCTCCTTAATGTCAAGGTAACACTCTGGCACTTTGGATAAGTCAGGAAAGTCAGACTGTTTAGAAGAAGTGACACTGTCCCTATCTGACGCCTGTTTAAAGTTCCCAGATCTGTGCGGTCCACTTGTATGAGAGGCTAAACATGAACGAGAGCACTCACTCCCCCACCCCTTAACCTTTCCTGTAAGCCAGTCCATGTGAGGGTTATGTTTAACAAGCCAAGGGTAACCCAAAATGAGAGGCTGTTGAGCTGAGTTAAATAAATGAAAGCTAATATGCTCACGGTGCTCCTGATCTATGAAAATTTCTACGGGTTCCGTGCGATGAGTAACTGTACATAAAAGGCGGCCATCCAACGCGCTAGCTTCTAATGGCTGATCTAAAAGGACAATGTTTAAGTTCAACTCCTTAGCCAGCTCCCAGTCTAACAAGCTCTCATCAGCCCCAGAATCAATTAATGCATCCTGAGTTACAGTTTTATCCTTCAGTTTCATTTGTACCTGAGTCAGTCTTCTCGAGGAAGGGTCGAAAGAAGTCACTCGGCTCACCAGCGTCCCTCTTCCCACTGATGAGCCTGATCTTTTGCCGGACAGGCTGCCAGAACATGCCCTGCTGGCCGCAGTAGAAACACCGCCGCTCCCGTAGGCGGCGCTGACGCTCCTCCGGGGTGAGTTTGGCTCTTCCGAGCTGCATCGGTTCCTCCGCGGCGCTAGGGGGCGCTGGTCGCTCTGGAGACGAAGTCCGGGTATTCCTCCGCCAACCGTAGTGTTCCCTCTGTAACTCCCGTCCGAAGAGTGGAGTGGAAGCTCCTTTCTCCCCTCTCTCCCGACGTCTCTCTGCTAGACGTTGGTCCACCCGGATAGCCATGGCGATGAGCGAGTCCAATTCTACAGGCAACTCTAATGGAGCCAACTGATCCATTATGGGATCCGCTAATCCATGCAGAAACGCATCAAAAAGAGCCGCTGAGTTCCATCCGCTCTCCGCTGCCAGGGTCCGGAATTCGATCGCGTAATCCGCCACTCTCCTCTGCCGTTGTTTGATGTTCACCAGGGCTCTCGCTGACTCTCTCCCAAGTGCTGTCTGGTCAAAAATGTTTTTCATAGAATCCATGAATAACCTTAACGACTGGCAAACAGGCAAGTCTCGGGCCCATTCTGCTGTTGCCCAGGCTCCCGCTCTTCCCGTCAAGTGAGATACTATGAAAGCTACCTTAGCTTGATCTGTGGGAAATGCTGCAGGCTGATGTTTGAAATGGAGATCGCACTGTATCAGGAATGGACGACAGTTTCCAGAATCCCCGGAGAACTTCTCCGGTGAAGCGAGGCGGAGTGAAGACGATGGCATGTGTATTTGAACGGGGCTCTCAGCAAACCCAACCTCCGCTGGACCGGAAAACTCTGCCACAGGAATAGCAGGACGTGCCTCGAGGTGCGTAAGTATGTCACGCATTTTCTCTGCCAGGTGATTTATTTCCGTTGTCACTGTTGACTGGAAGTTGTGCTGACGGGCATTTACGTCCTGAACCCCCTGATTCATTGTTGTCAGCTGTTCCTCATGTTGACGCAGGCGTGTTTTCCTTGCACCTGCAAAGCCGTCTTGAACACGGTGGAATCGGCTGAGTCCATCTTGTTTGGTCGGTTCGTTCTGACACGAGGGACTCACAAAGACTCAGATGCACGATTCTTTCTTGATTTCGATAATACCTTTTAATATCCAACAAAGGTTTTAGGATCAACTAGGACACTCAAAAGTTCGCTAGGTTCTACTAAGAGCTCAATGGTTCACACGAGGGAGTACAGACATGGACTTGATATAGAGACAAGACGAACCGACAAAAGACAACAGGAGAACCGGGCTACATATACACAATAGTTAATGAGACACAGGTGCAAACAATCCAGAACAGGAGATCACCATCAAGCTGGCAAGTGACACACCACGACAGGAAGTGATGACACCTGAAACGAGAGGACAGAGCCAACATCAAAATAAACTGCAAGGCCACCAGAATAAACACAAAACAATAAGCTCACAGACTCTAACGCTGAAACCTTACAGTAGGGAAGCAGCTTTCTGCATTTATCCTCCCAATGCATGGAACAAACTCATAGAACATCTGAGAATGATTAGCACTTTAAATCAGGTCTAAAAATATTTCTCTTTAACATGGCTTTTTTTTTCTTTTTCTTTTTTTAAACTTAGTTTTTATTATTTTCAGGAAAAACAATACAAACAAAACAAACAAAAGTAGTGTCAGAGATCAAAGAATTATCTATACATAATGTAACTAAGGTCAGGGTTCACTGTGACTTAGTGAAGGGTCTTGTAGGCAGTTCACTTGAACAATTTCTTTTCAAATTCTGGTAGTTTCATTCTGAGTCTTTCCATATGGAGTATTTCTCCAACAACTTCCAACCAGTCATTGGCTGCAGGGGGTTCCTCCTGTAGCCATTTCCTGGTGATTGCTTTTTTCGTTGATGCTATCAGGTATACGCACAAGATATTGGTCTCCGTATTGGACAATGCTCCTTGTGAGATTCTCCAGCATGCCTCCTGCGTACGTGCATGTTTACTTTTAGTCCTGGGAGTAATGAAAATCGGATTATATTTTTCTAACAAAACTCTTTCCACATCCTTGAGCTGGTGGTAAATTGCTGTACAGTACATATAGTATACCAGTCATCATTGGACAACAGTATATTGCTCTCTTTCATCCATTTATCTCGAACATACAGTGTAGAAGTTTTCTTGTTCATGACTAGACCTTGGTACAGCGCTGACATCACTTTACAAGAGACACTATTGTATGCTTTATACAATGTTATAACCACTCTGTTCATTTTGTGCTGCTGGTGTGGTTTAACTTCTTTCTCAAAGAAATCTCTTACTTGTAAATACCTAAATAAATCCTGGTTATTCAAATTGAACTCCTCTTTAAGTTTTTGAAAGCTTTTGATTTGACCCCTCTCAATTATAGTGCTGATTGCTGTAATGCCCTTGTCTGACCAATGTCTATATGTTTTATCGAAAAAGTCATAAGTCAACCAACTAAGAATTTTGATCTCTCTTTCCAAGTTGTATTTTCTAACCACTGTAAACCAGGTTTCAAGAGTGAATTTAGTGATAGGGTCTAGCAATTCCTCCTTCCTTTTGAACATAGTTCTGTTCACAATCATGCTTGGGATATGGTAGTATGATACTGTATTTAATTCAATATCTTTCCATTTCGCAGTATATGTTGTATCACACCAATTAACTAAATAACGGAGTTGAGCTGCGTAGTAATATTCTTGAAGATTCGGTAGAGCCATCCCTCCTTTATCTTTAGGTGCTTGGAGGGTTGTGTATTTTATCCTCGGTTTCTTTCCCGCCCAAATGAATCTTGAGATTTTTTTGTCCCATTCTATGAATTATGATTGGGGTGTTTCTACAGGTAAAGATTGTAACGTATACAAAATTCTTGAGCTGAAGTCTAGAGTGAAAACTGACCATCTTTCCATATCTCTCTGGATTTCCTGATTTAAAGTCTTATAGTTCGCTTCATTTAGTGTTGTTAGGTCACTTGTTATATTCACACCTAAATATCTTATTGCCTTTGCGCTCCACCTGAGTCTGTATGCTTGTTGAATAGGAAGGGATGGGGTATAATTTATAGCCATCACCTGGGTTTTTCCTACATTGAGCTTATAGCCCGAGAGATGGCCGTCTGAATCAAGTAGTTTCATACGTTTTGGAAGGCTACGATTTGGCTGTCAGGTTGATCAATATGTTGTCAGCATATAGTCCTATTTTGTGTTCTGTGCCTTTAATCACTACCCCCTCTATTCCTTCATCTTGTCTAATTGCTTGAGCTAAGGGCTCAATAAAGATTGCAAATAGAGTAGGGGACAGGCAGCACCCCTGCCTGGTAGATCGTTCTAGCTTAAACCAATTTGTAAGGTTGCCATTTATTTTTATTCTTGCCATAGGATCTTGATAAAGTGATTTAATGCAGTTGATTGATTCTTTACTAAAGCCAAATGCTTCTAGACAGAGATAGAGAAACTTCCAGCTAACGCTGTCAAATGCTTTTTCTGCGTCCAGACTTAGGAATAATGCACTCTCCCCCTTTCGCTTTACTTCTTGAATTACATGTAATGTTCTTCTTATATTATCATGTGTTTGACGTCCCTTGATAAATCCTGATTGATCTTCGTCTATCAGTTCTGTCATGAAATTCTCGATTCTCTTAGAGATTATTCTTGTGAAGATCTTATAATCACAATTCAGTATTGATATTGGCCTATAATTTTCACAGAATTCTTTGTCCCTTCCCTCTTTAGGGATAACAGTGATTATGGCCTCTTTCCACGTGGGGGGGGATTATCCCCTTCTTTAAAGTTTTGTTGAATGATGCTAGTAACAACGGAATAAGTTCCTTTTTACACATTTTGTACCATTCGGAGGGGTACCCGTCACTTCCTGGTGCCTTATTATTTTTTAAATGATGAATTGCCTCCTCCAGTTCTTTTCCTGTGATATCTGAATTCATGATATTATTTTGTACCCTCCCTATTGCTGGCAGTCGAAAAATGTTTTAATTGTTTCCTCCCCTGCTGCAGCTGGCTGTGAGTATAGTCTTTTGTAGTAGTTTTCGAATATCTTTTCTATCTTGTCTGGTTCAGATTCTAATGTGTTAGTCTTGGGGTCCCTGATTTTGTGGATTGCATTCTGCTGCTGTTTTTTCCTTATTCGTCTGGCTAACAGTTTTGATGCTCTGGGGCCGGCCTCATAATACGTTTGTTTCACAAATCTCAATTTCATTTCTACCTCATTCTCTAATATCTCATTAATTGTTTTCCTTATTTCTTTAATTTGATTAAGTAGTTCTGGGTCATTAGAGTTTTTATGTTGCTGCTCTAAAGTTCTCAATTCTCCAATCTTATTTTGGTATAATTTGAGCCTCATTTTCTTCAAGTATACCGTTCTTGAAATTAGTTCCCCACGCATGACTGCTTTTAAAACATCCCAGACGATGGTTGGGCCGACCTCCCCATTATCATTCTCTTCTTTGTATATGTTAATTCGCTTTTTGACCGCCTCAACAAATTCTGGATCGTTCAAGATACCAACATTAAGTCGCCAATTTGTCTGTCTTGTCTGCTTATTTAAGTTCAACGTCAGGTATAAAGTGCTGTGGTCTGATAAATCTGCAACTCCTATTCTGCATTCCTTTGCTCTGAATCGGTCCCCTGCATTAATGAAAAAGTAATCTATTCTTGTATAGACTAAATGGGGAGCTGAGTAGAAAGTGTAATCCTTTTCGAGTGGATGTAGTTCTCTCCAAATGTTTACTATTCCCAATTCTGCCAATGCAGTACGTATATATTTGGACAATTTTGTTTTACTACTTTTCCTAGAGCTAGTTGAATCCAGGTTGTGATTCATTGTAATGTTAAAATCCCCCCCACATATTAATATACCTTCCGATTCCTGGGCTATAAGCTCAAATAGATTCCTATAAAAATCTTTTTTGCTTTCAGGAGGGGCGTAGACATTAACTAATGTGGTCAATTTGTCTTCTATTTTTCCCTTCACAAGTATATATCTCCCTTCTTTATCTCGTATTTCCTTAAGAAGCTCAAACTTTGTTGTATTTGATAGTAGAATGGATACTCCTCGCCTACTACCACCTTTATATGAACTGTAAAATGTATTTTTAAATCCCATCTTTTTAAGTTTTTCATGCTCTTGCTCTGTAAGATGTGTTTCTTGTAGGTAGTTAACCTGTGTTTTTTCCTTTTTTAGTTTAGCTATAACCTTCGCCCTTTTTACTGGATTGTTTAACCTGTTCACATTAAGCGACACCATTTTCAGATCTTTAAATATTATCTTGACCCTTCTTTGAGGTTACCTTTATCCTTCTGACACTAATAAAAACATAAAAAACACAAAAAACTAATGAAACATCATCACACAACTGAACCCAAAAAAGAGAAGACCTCCAAACATGGGGAAATAGTCCATTCCCCAAATCCCCGTTGGAGGGTGGAGGGGGAGTCCTCATCGTTGACGGGGGCCCCTCCCTAGACCTGGACCTCCGTTGTGAGGTTCCATGATGTCTAGACATGTCCAACTCAAAACACTCGACCTCTCCCAGTCGTTGTCTATAAATGTTTAGTGATTTTAAGAAACCTGTATATAACTATGTAATCCTACACATCCCCATTCAGGACTTTTAATGTTATCTCAGGTCTTTTATTTCAGTGAAAAAGTCTCCCTTGAGACATCCGTTATGTTTTCCACCCGCAGCTCACCTGAATTTGTCCTCTTTGATCCGTGATTTTCCGCCCTTCTTTCAGTAAAACTTTTTAAGACTTCCACTGATAACTTTGCAGCTTTTCTCTTGCGCGGTCAGCTGTGCCGGAGTCAGGGCCGTGCCCTCTGCCCGCCACTCGTTTCCACTCCGCGGGTCGTCGTGGCCACGCCGGTTCCGTATCCTCGCCGGGCACGTCCACCGTGTGTCCTCTTTCCTTCATGTCCTGCGCGGCTTCCCTGGCATTATCATAGGTCTTCACTCCTGTGTTCAAGTGGATCCGAATTTTTGTGAGCGGCGTCTGGAAACGGATTCCCTTTTCCTTCAGCATTTTTTTAATGCCTGAATGTCGCTTCTGGACCACAGCTGTAGGATAGTCGTGGTCGAAAAATATTTGTTTGCCCCCTGCGTGTATCTTTTTCTGCCAAGCCTTCTTTAAAACCATCTCTTTTATTTAGAACTGGAGGAAATTCACCACGATTGATCTGGGAATAGAGCCTTCGCTCGGTTTTCGGGCAAGTGCTCTATGAGCGCGCTGGATCTGGAGCAGAGTTTCTTCGGGTATTTCGAGTTCGGTTTTCAGAAGTGACTCCATGTATTTGGCTGTGGAGCTCCCCTCCGTGCCCTCGGGTAAGCAAAACACTCGGATGTTGTTTCTCCTCGATCTCCCCTCGAGATCCGCCAATTTTCCTTGCATCAATCGAGTTTGCTCCATCGTCACCGACATCACTTCATTCACCTCCGTCTTCCACTCTTCCACATCTGATATGCGCTCCTGCGCCTCGGCTATGCTCACCCGTTGCGCCTGCAGCTCTTTGTTGTTCTCCGTAAGTTTATGGTCGAGTTCTTGTCGCAGATAAGTGATGTCCTCCCTCAGCTCCTTCTTTATTTCGTCTTTGAATGTGGATAGTTCTTGTCGTAGTTTGAGTTTAAGGTCTTTAATTTCTTTGCTAATGGCGGCAAAGCCTGCTCGCAGTGCATCTGAACCGTCTTGTTCACTAGCATGGTGTTCGCTAGCCTCGTGCTCGGGGGTTTCATCCATTGTAGGTTGATTTTTCACTTTGCCTGGTCCTTTACGATTTTTACTGTTCCTCCGTGTTTTTACCCCACTCATTCCTTACTTTAAACGTCGAGTTATTTTCATTTAGTGGGATAATTTGCCCGACCTGGGAGAGCCTCTCAATCACACAACCAGTCTCTCTGCCATCTTGTGGAAGTCTTTAACATGTCTTTTTAATTTTCTATTTCTTGAACTGTTAAACATGCTTTTCTTTCTTTTAATTGTTTTGTGTGTTTTTGTAATTCACTCACTTTGACCATATTCAAATGTATGATGTTTTTATCAGTTTGATCCTGTAAAGCACTTTGAATTGCATCACTGAATGAATTGTGCTATACAAATAAATTGCCTTGCCTTGCCTTACCACAAACACACACTTTGGGACAGAGGGTCAAGTCAAGGCCATTTTTATATCCATGGCACCAAACAAAACAGAAGTAAATGTATCTTATGATAAATATAGAGCAGGTCGGAGAAGTAATCAAGTGAAAGTCAACTTTATTGTCAATCTTTCAGTTTGTGTGTACAGACAGAGATCAAAATGCCATTTCCCACAATCTCTAATATAAAAATACAAATATGTATAAAATAAGTGAGTATGACACATTAATAGGTTTTTAAGTATTAAGAAGCCCTGAGACACAGTTTCGTGAAAAAACTACCCGCCGGACCCGGATTAGGGTCCTCTCGGGCTTAACAGGTTAAGGCAAGCCTTAACATGCCCTGACTCCAAGCGTTAGACGTGTTCTGCTTCCACAGAAGAGGAGTTTGAGAGCTCTGGCTCCCATTCTACTTTCAGAGGCTGTAGGAACTACAAGTCCCCCGGGTTCTCTGGGAACACAGGGTTCCAGTAAGGTGATTGACCTTATCCATCAGGCACCAAGCTGGGTTGATGTTCACATAGGAAAGTCTTTAAATGAAACATGAATGCAATTTAAAAGACTTGGGATGTACCATTAGAGTTGGTCGTAAATTGGAATGGGAGAGCAGTTATTAAGGTAGGAGTATGAATCCAGAAGCACGTTGGCTGAACGTCTGTGAAGGAACAAGACGCTCTGCTGTAAGCCTTAACAATTTCTCCTGGAGATCTAACTATGATGAGTGCAGGCTTTGTGTTATTTAAAAAATGTCAACTTATTGGAGAGAGGACAGTGTGGGAATCAGCAGAGAGACAGTGAGAGGGGTTTAGCATGCCACAAAGGTCTGAAGGGTAGAACCCAGGACGTTGAGGTTTTGGGGCACATGCTGTGACCTCTTGGTGCTCCCAGTGCAGGTCTTATATATAAATAGCGCTTAGCTTTTTTTGCTAGCTTTCTGATCTTCATCTAGAATACAAGCATTCACTCTTAGGGGAATATGCTACTCTTTACAATTCTGCCTTGCTCTAGAAGACATGTGGCAAATCCAAACCAAGGTTGACAACAGGTCTTTGGATTTAGTAGGTGCATCACAACTTTTCAGATTCGATTTCTTTCCTGCACTCGCCGTTTGAGGCTCAGTACTATAGAAATAAACTGTTGTACACAGGGACTCTCCTTAGTGTAGAATGGAGGGTGAGACTCAACAGGTTGTCTAGTTACAACCAAATCAAATTGTTGGCTCGTTGGCAGACACCTTTGAGTGAAGCTCAGAACTCCCAAAGCCCCTCCCCCCTCCTCACTTCTGTCAAGCGACTTTGTTAACCACTTCGAAAAAAAGGTTGATGATATTCGCTCTTCTTTTTCTGACTCACCTTTACTGACCGCTGGGTCACCAGACCTCCTTTCAACCACTCACTAACCTCCTTTTCCCCCTCTCTCTCCAAGTGAGGTTCTTACCCTCATTACCTCTGCCCGCCCTACCACCTGTCCTCTGGACCCCATCCCTTCAAACCTCCTTCAGACTATCGCTCCTGAAATTCTACCGTTTCTCACCCATTTCATCAACACTTCTCTAACTTCTGGTCACTTTCCAAACAGTCTCAAGGAGGCGAGAGTAAACCCTATCCTAAAGAAACCCACTCTCAACCCGTCTGATGTTATAAACTACAGGCCTGTCTCTCTCCTCCCGTTCCTGTCTAAAACACTTGAACGCGCTGTCTTTAAACAACTCTCCTGTTATCTCCACCAGAACAACCTCCTGGATCCGCACCAGTCTGGTTTCAAGGCAGGTCACTCCACAGAAACGGCCCTCCTTGCTGTCACTGAGGAACTGCACACTGCTAAAGCTGCATCCCTCTCCTCTGTCATCATCATGTTGGACCTGTCAGCTGCATTCGACACGGTAAACCATCAGATCCTCCTTCGCACTCTCCAAGAACTTGGAGTTTCAGGCTCTGCACTCTCCCTCCTCGCCTCTTACCTCAAAGACCGTACCTACAGGGTAACATGGAGAGGGTCTGAGTCTGACCCTTGTCAATTAACTACAGGGGTCCCTCAGGGCTCTGTTCTTGGTCCCCTCCTTTTCTCTCTGTACACAAACTCGCTCGGATCGGTCATTAGCCCGCATGGTTTTTCTTACCACTGCTATGCTGACGACACCCAATTGATTCTGTCCTTTCCCCGCTCAGAGACCCAGGTCGTCGCACGCATCTCTGCTTGTCTAGCTGACATCTCTCAGTGGATGTCTGCTCATCACCTCAAGCTCAACCTTGACAAGACTGAACTGCTTTTCCTTCCGGGAAAAGATTGTCCTACTCTTGACCTGACGATCAACATCGGCACCTCTGTTGTTTCCCCGACTCTGACCGCAAGGAATCTGGGTGTGACCCTGGATAACAACCTCTCCTTCACTGCAAACATCGCTGCTACAACTCGTTGCTGCAGATATACGCTGTACAACATCAGGAAGATTCGTCCCCAGCTGACCCAGAAAGCCACCCAGGTTCTAGTCCAGGCTCTCGTCATCTCACGCCTAGACTATTGCAACTCCCTCCTGGCTGGTCTACCTGCATGTGCCATCCGACCTCTTCAGCTCATCCAGAATGCAGCGGCTCGTCTGGTCTTCAACCTTCCAAAATGTTCCCACACCACTCCGCTCCTTCGCTCCCTTCACTGGCTGCCGGTAACTGCTAGAATCCACTTCAAGACACTAGTACTTGCATACCATGCTGCGAATGGATGTCGCCCTTCCTACATCCAGGACATGGTTAAACTGTACACCCCAGCGCGTGCACTCCGCTCGGCATCAGCCAAACGACTCGCTGCACCCTCGCTGCGAGGTGGACCCAAGTTCCCATCAGCAAAAACACGTGGGTTTGCTATCCTGGCTCCAAGATGGTGGAATGAGCTCCCCATTGACATCAGGACGGCAGAAAGCCTGCACATCTTCCGGCGCAGACTGAAAACTCATCTCTTTAGATTCCACTTCGAGCGATAGAATTACTATCAAAGCACTTATATACTAACATAGGACTGGCTTATCTATAGCCAGCTGACAAAGCACTTATATACTAACATAGGACTGGCCTATCTATAGCCAGCTGAGTAGCACTTGAAATGTGTGGCTCTATGATACCTGTTGTACTTATATGATTCTGTTTTTCTTCTGGGCTGTGTCTTCCTGGTCGTATGTACTTATTGTAAGTCGCTTTGGACAAAAGCGTCTGCTAAATGCAATGTAATGTAATGTAATAATGTAATGTAACTCTAACCATTCACTGTGACGTTGCCTCAGTATGGGGAGTAGTTTCCTGCTGAAGAGTGGCTCAGAAAAATTCATTGCATAAATAAATTACATGAGATAGTTGTAAATAACAGCATGCAATAACTGAGATGCAAGGCAGTAGAAGTCGGAGGACGGTTCTGGATTTGACTGGAACATGTGCCGGTCACAGCTAGGTAAATAACTGATTTCACAGGGCTGCAGGCTCTATTTATAACGCAGGCTGAGGAGCAGTAACATCAGAGTGCAAGCTCTCTCCTGTGTGTTCAGGCCAGAGGCACACTGAACTTATTTAAAGGAGCACTTAAAATAGGATTTCTTTATAGCTGGATGGGGTTACTTAGATACATGCTATTCAAAAGCTGGACAGACATGTCAACTTGTAAGTGAGCAGAAATGGTAAAATCTTAAAATATCAATATGAAGTCGCAAGATGTTATATTAATCAAACATCTCAAAAAGGAATGATTTGCATTTTGAGGAACAAATAAATGTTCTCTACAATTTTCAACACTATGCTTTCACCAATTCATTCTGAAGGTTAATATTGCATAAAAAAGTATTATTGCTAACAGAGCTACGCCTGTTATTAATGTGATTAATTCATGATTTCTGAAAAATCCCCTCCTTGTGGCCCCACCTTTTAAGAAATCATAGCCAGTTATTGTAGTCTATTGAAAATGGTTTCATTGAATAAACTAAATAAACGATTGTGCTGTGTTCTATGGGGTCAGATCAGTCTCAAAAATAAATAAAGGCACACAAAAGGATACACAAATGTAATTCCGGATTTATATATAAATGTCTTCGTCCACACACATATTTTTCAATGCACACACAAAAACGTATCATTTTATAAATGTAAAAAAGTTTCAAACATATTTCTGATCCACACACAAATAGTTACATCAAAAACACATTTGAATGTTGGTATATTTATATAAAAAACGTTTTCTGTGTGTGAAGCTCTCTGCATTTGTGTGTGGATTTTTGAGACTCCCCTGACGCATCTAGATTCACACATACACTTTTTTTAAGAGGCGAGTGTCTTCGACCAATCAGATGTCTGCTTCATTTTCAGTTCATCTCCATCAACATGGCTTCTGGAAGTGGCGCTCCCGCTAACAGTGTAAGCGAAGTATAATACTTTCACATCTTGTCGTTAGTCATGCAATAATCTCGAACTATACATTATTACGTTTGCTTAATTATGAAGCAATATTTGAGGATATTTGGAACTTGTTTAGTAGGTTTAATTGTGATGTAGCTAATAAGCTAACATTAGCTTGCACTGCTAAGTCTGTCTAAAGTTTCTGTATGCTAAGTTGGTTGTACTGCTATCAAGTATTATCTTTAAATGAAGTTGACGTTATTGAAAATAACTGATAGACAGGGTCTATCGCCTCAAGTCGAAGTATATTGCCTTTCATGATTAAGTATGTTTAAGCTATGAATGGTTGCTTTGTTACTATCTATGTATTATGTGTGGCATTTAATACTAGCATGTGCGAACAAGTAAGCTAAATAATGCTAATAGACAACCTAGGATGAGTAGGATCATAAAGTAACTTAGCTTACCTTCTATTGCCCACCAGTGTTCCACCACCAGTGAAGTCAGCTGTTTACTCCTATATAACCCAGCGGTTGACTGCTTTAATGACTATATGAGATGGCTAATGGTTTTAGCCATCTACAATCTAAGCCTTAGCTAGTGGGTGAATAAAATGACCTTTTAATGCAGAACTTGTCATTTATGGAGCAGCTAACAAACAATAATTTTCAGATCAATGTTTGTTATCTCTAATCTAATCTCTTAATTTATCCACTAGGAATCAATGAAGCGTGACATCTTTCAACGACTGCATGATCGACTAACACACATCCTGGAGAGGACACCTGTAGACATTGAAGGGTTAGAGTTTGCGTGCCGTCAGGATTGTGTTCTATTATGTGCTCTGGGCGACATAGTTGATGTAGGAGAGAACATTCTGTCTGCACTTGCAGACCTTAATACTCTCAGAATGAGAGAGAATGAACAGACATTTGTAACCCTGGAGTTGCAAAGAGGTTCTGGACGTGGGCGTCCACGATTTACATTGTCAGTAGAAACTCTGACACATCTTATAGGACTGTCATCAAATTGCATTGCCAGACTCCTAGGTGTGTCAAGAGCAACACTATTTAGACGGATGGCCGAAAATAATGTATCTATTTCAGCTTCATAGTGGCTGCAGTGACGATGAATTCGATTTATTGATCACAAACATTAAAAGCACCATGCCAGATGCTGGCTACAGTATAGTCCGAGGTGCTCTACTTGCAAAGGGACACAGAGTGCAATGGGACCGAGTGTATGCATCCATGCATCGTGTGGACAGTGTTGGTGTGCTCCCCAGGATGACCCGGATGGGATGTGTGGTGAGAACATACACAGTTCCTTACCCTAAGTACATGGTGCACATTGACACCAATCACAAGCTAATCAGGTGTGTTTGCATGCTATCTGTATGTGAAGTGTTCATTGTATTATTTTTCATTTCTAGTTTTATATATCTTGTGTTTTTTTAAATAATATTTAAAAATGACCATTGACAAAACATAGCACAACCTAGCATGAACACATTTGGTTTTGCTTTCATCCACATAAATATTCTATGTGAGATCTATGCTTCTATGGATGTTTTGTATTGTGTTTGGGAGTTACTTTTTTCTTTCTTATTTGTTTAAACTTAGATACAACTTTGTTATCTTTGGAGGAATAGATGGATATTCAAGAAAGGTAAGACTTTATACTGTCAAAAAGTAACAACTGCAAAAATGTTGCTAAACAAGAGTGGTGTTTTTTTAATTAATTTTATTAGGCTTCAGATTATTTTCTGTACAAATAGGGGGTAGTAACCTACTCTTTTTCATTCGTGAGTGGAAGCAGGCTTTGTATACTGGAAATTAATTTATCAAAGTCGTAATTTCAATTTTTTTGCTGACTGAATAGTGCCTATTCCACCGTTTCCACTATTCCGCCTGTGAGGGAATAATTTTGTCTTTACTTAAGATATTTGACCTTTCGGCCTGTTGACGTTTACGACGAAGCCGAAGTATGTTATCTGTCTTAAGGAATGGGAAGTTTCACCTATTGCTGACATTATGAGTTTTATGACCGGTCAACTCTCGGTCACGAGAGCCATAAAGTCAAATAAGTGATTCAGTGCCTCCAGGTGGTCACGCACACCTTCCCCCCAATATGTGGGTTGACTCTGAGTGAAGCTAATTAAAAGGTCTGCCAAGATGAGAAGGGATTCAGAATTGACATGGCAACCCACCTGGGCAGGCAGAACTTTCTGCTGCTGTGACTTGTGATGTGAATTCTCCGGCCGATGCTTGTAATAAACTGCCAGTGTTTGACATCAGAACTCCTGCTCGTCCCGTGTTTCTCTGAGTCCTGACTCTCCATTGCTACAGAAGTTTCCCTTACACCGCCTATATGTTCACTTTGAGGCTGTGATTTAACATTGAAACATTCTCTTTTTAGAGTATTCATGTAAAATATTCAGTCCTTTCTATTGAGCTTTGACTTGATTTCTCATGTCAAGAGACTTCATGATATAACATCAAATCATTCTGAGGTGTCTAGTTTTCTTACCGTTTCATGTCATTCGTCAGTTGATTTATGTTGCAATTAATACTAATTGATCAAGTTGATAATGTGTTATATTATATATGTACTTGTATGTATAGATTATTATAAAATTCAAATTTTGCAAGGAATTTACAGGCCAAGGTCATGAACATTTTCAAGCAAAAATGTACTTTATGATGGTGCACTGACTCTCGTGTCATTCAATGGATTATTGCCAAATTAAAACAATATTACGTTTGAACATTGAAAATTGAACAGTTTGTTCAAATTATCTGTAACTACAACTTATGACACATTTTTTTTCAAATACAGAATTGAACGTCTCTGGCGTGATGTGTTCATGAGCGTTACGGGTGTGTTTTACAACACCCTGCACTCTCTTGAGGAACAACACCTGCTTGACATCAGCAGCATCCTGCACCTATTCTGCTCCCACTATGTTTTCCTGCCACGCATCCAGGCCAACTTTGATGTCTTCACTGAGGCATGGGCCAACCATCCCATCAGGACAGAGCAAAACATGACCCCAAACCAGTTGTGGCAGGTGGGCCAAGCCCTGCATCCTGTGGCAGATCCTGATCCTGAGGTTAATTCCAAATGTGTCTCATCACAATCTCTTGTTGATCCTCAATCAATAAAAAAACAAACATCCTTACATTTAGGTTCTTATTCTCTACACATAATAGGGATGCCAGCGATTATTCGATTATTCGTTACAGTCTCCATAATCGAATATTATTTTTAAAAATCGATTTTATTTATATATTTTTTTTATTATTATTTATGTTTTCTGGCTTAGTTTCAACCAACATATAGACTAATGCTAATACTAGTAATAGTATTAATAATTGTAAATGGCCATTGGTCACACCACCAGTTTGTTCTATTGTAAACATGGAGGAAGCCTGCGTGCAGAGCAGACTGCTGCTGCAACACGCTACACACGGACCCCGCCCCCCCCCCTCTCCCTCACGCGTGCGACTAAAGATGAGCAAAGCGGCAGGTAAAAAGAGTTCCTCGTGGAACTACTTTGAATTTACAAGTCCAAAGGAAGTGAAATGCAAGCTCTGCGAAAAGACGTTGGTCTATCACAGCTCAACCTCAACAATGCGTTCGCATTTGAGTGCGAAGCACGCCAAAGAAGTTACAGAGAAAGACGCAGCACATCCGGCCATTACCAACTTTACTTCGAGGCCACGTCGTTGTGATGACATGCGTGCAGGTGAAATAACTGCACTAATCACCAATATGCTAGTAAAGGACATGTATTTCAATGCTGCTATTATTAATACAGGCTACATGATGGTTTATTTTTTGTTATTTTCTAAAGTGCCTGTCATTGCCTTTATTTGAAGATGCGCGCACAATGTATTTATTGCAATGTTGCTATTATTAATAATACAGGCTACAGCCTGCAGCATTGCAATACATAAATTGCAATAATAATATTTCTTGCAATACTGCTATTATTAATAGAAGCTGTAGCCTGTATTTAATAATGGCAGCATTGCAATAAATACATTGTGCGCGCATCGCGCATCTCCAAATAAAGGTGATGGCAGGCACTTTAGAAAATAACAAAAAATAAACCAACATCATGTTGATGTAGGTTTATTTGTCGTTTATGTTATTTGTACTGTTAAACATGTTCCAGTTAAAAAAAAAACGGAATTCCTTTTGTCTGAGTTTATTTTTTTCTTCTGCGGGGGGGGTCGGTCGGTCGAATAATCGATTATTATTCGCCAGGGCTGCCGAATGATCGATTTTGATCATGGTCAGTTTCTGGCAACCCTAACACATAATCACACTACCCTTGCATTCAAAAAGCCTTTGCTTGGTGCAGACTAGCGTTGTTTTTCACCACATGTGTAAAGTCAAGTCTTAATAACCTTCACATATTCCACAATCATTACTTGTATTTATAGAAAATTGCATAACCTTTTCTTTATCTTATTTTGTATTAAGTTGTGATAATGACATAGTGCTTGTTTAATGTGTTAACCTGTTAAGCCCGAAGGTCCCCGCCAGCAGGGACCCTGTTTTTTTTTTTCACGACACTATGTCTCAGAGCATTTTAATATTTAAAATCCTATTAATGTGTTATACCAGATTAACGAGAAGAATCTCAGCTAACTGACGATACGAACCATTTTTACTGAAACAAAACACAAGTCTCACAATAAGCGTTAGCATTAGCCCTTAGCTAAAATGGGCAGATGCTACTTCCGGTGCTAACTAGCAAAAACGATCTTTAAAACTTAATATTTTCACAAACTACATACCATCTGAAAGCTGATACTCCACAGATTATTTTTGTTATAAGTATCATCACTGTAGGACACAAACTCACTGAGCTAGCAGCCAGAACAGAGAAGAAAAAAAACAACAGTTTTCAAAAACATAACAATAATTATGTCTTACCATTGCTGTTTTGTGATCAAAGCTCGTGTTCAAGGGAATAAAAACGCTGCTTAAGGTTAATCCAATGTCTCTTAGTCACTTTAGAATTGTTCCTGATAATCTATCATTACATTCATGGCAGCAGAGTAGGTATAAAGTTTCGCAGTCCCAAGCTAATGCTGTCTCACATGCTGTTTACGCAAACCTCTCTCTACTTGACGTAAGTATTTAGCGGGACTTACTAACTGTCACTCGATTCTATTGGCTCTAACGGTTCAGAAAAGGTGTCAATCACCCAAATCGACCAACGGGTTCCAAAGATATGATCCTGCGTAGTATAAACTACGCCCGCTCCGGCTCCATTACGCAGCAGGAGAGCACCGCAGCAGGAGAGCACCAGAGCAGGACAGCACCACAGCACGCAGCGACGATAGCAGGTAACAGGTAACAGAGCACATTTCAAGGACGTTGATTTCTTTGCTTTTAGATCTTTTTCTTGTGTATCCTCTTTCCATTTTAGCAAATAATGGCAGCCAGAAGGGAGAGCTTCACCACCGAGCTGGTGCTAGAGATGCTAGCTGACGATAGTGGGGCTATGATCATACCAGATGACTCTTCTTCGGATGATGAAGATCTCCTCCAGCCAGACCTGGATCCGGACAGTAGTGACTCGGATGTTGAACTTCCACCACGGGAAAGGTATGTAATCTCTCTGTTTTTATATATTACTTATGTGTTTGGTGGAACTGCGTCACAGTGCTAGCTTAGCCAAGAAGCTACAGGAATGATTGGGCAAAATGCAAAATAGTGTTACTTGTCTTTTTGGAGTTACATTTTCTAAATGAATGGCCTGTGAATTAATATATACATGTGTTTACTTATTTATTTGGTGTAATATTATTCATTTATAGTCCAATATTATCCTTTTTATATATTACTTTTGTGTTTGGTGGAACTGCATCACAGTGTTAGCTTAGCGAACAGGAATGATTAGCCAAAATGCTAAATAGTGTTACTTGTCTTTTTGGAGTTACATTTTCTAAATGAATGGCCAGTGAATGAATATATATATATGTGTTTACTTATTTATTTGGTGTAATATTATTCATTTATAGTCCAATATTATCCTTTTTATATATTACTTTTGTGTTTGGTGGAACTGCATCACAGTGTTAGCTTAGCCAACAGGAATGATTAGCCAAAATGCTAAATAGTGTTACTTGTCTTTTTGGAGTTACATTTTATAAATGAATGGCCAGTGAATGAATATACATGTGTTTACTTATTTATTTGGTGTAATATTATTCATTTATAGTCCAATATTATCCTATAAGTATAAGCCAGTGAATTAATCTAATCTCTTTGTTTTTCCACATTTGTTAGATGAGGAGTGACCCCAGCAGGACAAAGCCACACACCCAGAAGACTTTCAGGGAGCAGCTTGCTGCAGAATTGATGGAGTTTGCTGAAGGCCCTGCACCTCCACCACCCCCTACTCCACCACTCACATGCATGCCCAAGTATTATGGGGAAGATGCCACCAAGGTAAGGAAGAACTGCAGGAGGTGCCTAGATGCTGGACTCAAAAGGGTGAAGACACCTGTGTACTGCAGGAAGTGCCAGGTCCCTCTGTGCTTCACTGTCAAAAAGAACTGTTTCAGGGAGTGGCACAACCTAAATACTGGAACATTCAGGTAGGTATAAAGTTCAGGTAGGTATAACGTTTTGCGAGTGTTTATTTAAAAAAAAAAATACTTGTTGTTTTTATATACCTAGTGTGATTTTATTGTATAGTGTGTTGGTAAAATATTTGTTGTCTTTACAAACCTACAGTGTGGTTTTATTGTATAGTACGTTGGTAAAATGTTTGAAATAAATCTGCCCCAGTTGGAGTAAAATGTTACCTATGTTTCCGTTTTTTTTTATTGTGCAAGTACATCTACACACACTGACCTACAGTGTAGTTTTATTGTTGGTACACACACACACACACACAAATTATTAAAAAAAAAATATTATTTTTTTTTAAATATGTTTTGTTTTTTGTTTTGGGTGGAATGAATACCTATAGTGATGATTCAATGTAATACAATGATTTGTATAGTCTGGTACCTGAAAAAGGTCAAATGGCACTGATGGAACCAAATGTGCCCAAAGCTTATTCCGCCTGGACTTTATTTTCATAAACCTCTCTAAAAAGGTCAAATGTCACTTGTTTTGCCTCAATCTTGATACAGGGTACTTATTATATGTTATACTTTGGATTCCTAAAGCTTTTAGGCTACTAACCCATCATTCAAGGTTGGTCTTCACTATAACTAATGGGTTTTCTTTTCTATAACTAATGGGTTTTCTTTATCCTGTGTTCTATAGGGAGCCAGATTTACATTTGTTTGCTATGTTCCATCTAAATGACACAGTAAAATGTGTCACACTCTGACACAGTAAAATCTATATTGATTCTGACACTTCTACATCCAACTCACAGATGTAACCTTGCTTTGATAACAACAATTATTCATATAAACCTTTTAGAAGTGAAGTTATAGTCATTTGTTCTGGGAATGTCATTTTCAAGCCTGAAACCTGAAAAACAGGCTCGGGGTTTAACAGGTTAATGCATATGAAAGGTTATTCATATATACACACAATTTGTCTTTGTCAGGGTATTCTCATACCAGAGATCCATTGGGAAGAGAGTGGATTTTCAAATCAGCATCATCCCGGGGTCAATGTCTCTCAGATCGTGAAATGATGCTGCTGCAGGACACAATCGATCCACTACAAGAATCGGATTGTTTTGGAGTTGACATTTACCTCGAGACTGTCCAATACGCTGAGAACCTCATTGAAGCCAGATAATGAGGATCAACATTTATTGTCCTTAACTGTACTTGCAACTTAAAATTGTTTAACTCAAATTGCAGTTGCTGGATTGGAATTGTAAAAGAGAAATGTAAGTTTATACAGAGTTCACTTTTCAGTGAGGTGTTGTCGGTAATAGGAGACGCCAACGAGTCCCTCAGATTTGTAGGTTGATAAACAAAATGTTGTAATTAGCAAGCTGTCATGTGAGAAGACAGGATAATATCATGTGCACTGTTAAGGAAAGGTGCTGCATCAGTCAATCAATCAATCAATCAATCAATGTTTATTTATATAGCCCAATATCACAAATGTTACATTTGTCTCAGTGGACTTCACAGTTTGTACAGAATATCAGTATGACAATACGACACCCTCTGTCCTTAGACCCTCACATCGTACAAGGAAAAACTTCCGGAAAAAACCCACAGTTTAAAGGGAACATGGGAGAAACCTCAGGGAGAGCAACAGAGGAGGGATCCCTCTCCCAGGACGGACAGACGTGCAATAGATGCCGTGTGTAAATTGAAAAGATAATACATTTGCAACATAGGTAGTCCAAATGTTTTGAAATGCACGTGTGTATAATAGGAAGATGAATCCACGAGGATATCCATCCAGGACCTATGATCCAGGACCACAGCCACGACTCAAGATCCAGGGCTCGCGATGCAGGACACAGGACCGCAGGATCATCCATGACACCGGATCCCAGCGTATATAGACACCAAAAAGAAAGAAATTTGGGGAAGCTGGGTTAATCGGAACATGAGAGTACACAGGTATAGACAGAGAGAAGGAAGAAGTAAGATGTCCCCCGACAAACTAAGCCTATATCAGCAAAACTAGGGGCTGAATCTAATCAGCCCTAACTATAAGCGTTATCAAAAAGGAAGGTCTTAAGCGCACTCTTAAAAACGGATAGGGTGTCTGCCGCCCGAACACAAACTGGAAGCTGATTCCACAAATGTGGAGCTTGATAAGAAAAGGCTCTGGCTCCCATTGTACTTTTAGAGACTCTAGGAACAACCAACAACCCTGCATTCTTGGAACACAATGCCCTAGTAGGACAGTAGGGTATAATGAGTTATTTAAGGTAAGATGGCGCCTGCGCATTAAGGGATTTGTAGGCGAGAAGAAGAATTTAATTGCTATCCTGTGTTCTATAGGGAGCCAGTGTAAGGCAGCCAGAACAGGAGTAATGTGGTCCCTTTTCCTAACTCTGGTTAGTACACGAGCTGCAGCATTTTGAATCAGCTGAAGCGACTTGACTGACTTCTTGGTACACCCTGATAATAAAGAGTTACATCAGGAGTACATGGTTATGTTTTATACATTTCTAATGTACTAATTCTCCAAAAATCCCCTTTCAGTATAGAATACAATAATTGGTCAGTGTCCCTTTACAATATAATAATTAGTTATCAACCTTTTTTAACCTCATCGTGAAAAGGAAAGAGGTGTTGTTTCAATCTGGGGAACAAAATCATTTGTTTACCAAAGGCTACTTTAAATATTTAATTGTCAAATACAGTTTTTTAGCAACTGAATTGAGTTTGATTTACTATATGAATAATAAAGAACCATAATTGAATGCACTGCTTCTGTTCAAGGGAGTGGCAAGTGTAAAAGTGTAACAATGATAATAGCCAAAACTAATTCTACCAAAACTCTTTTATCAAAGAAAAAAAGCTGCAGGTGTAAAAACTGTTGGTATATATTGGTACAACAACTGTAACACTAGGAAAAGGAACTAGGAGTGCAAGAGCATTATTAGCTTGAAATGCAACTACCTACACAAGCCCAAAGCCTGAATCGATGGAGCCTAGAGCCATCATCATGTCCTGGTAGAACTCCTCATGCGTTTTGTAATGGCTGGGGAGCATTCATTTGGTGAAGCAGGTCAGAGCCACGGGCTGTTTTGCCGTAACAACCTCCACGTCTTGACGGCAGCTCCCACCCAACCCAGAACCTCATGAGGTTGTGCAGTATGTCCGGCGACACTATGAAAGAACAAATGTTTATGTATTTAACATTTCATCAAAACTAGAAATTTGAGTCCATAAAACCTTAATAAATATCATGTACCCCATGCATAGATTAATACGTGTACCTTGATATATGTGCATTTTGTGTTTTTAGAACTTCCATCTCTTCAGCTACACTACGCTTGCTTTACCTGCGAGTTGAGATCCTGACTTGACTCTCTAGGAAAAAGGATCGGGTGAACATCCGATTATTGCATGACTAACGACAAGATGTGAAAGTATTATACTTCACTTACACTGTTAGCGGGAGCGCCACTTCCAGAAGCCATGTTGGTGGAGATGAACTCTGAACTTTCACACCCCCAGACTCCGCAAACCGCGTAGATATTACACTACGTTGGAAATGCATTAGGCACACCCTCCATGGGGGCACACGCGCATGTGTGTGCTTAAAATGAAGCAGACATCTGATTGGCCGAAGACACTCGCCTCTTAAAAAAAGTGTGTGTGTGAATCTAGCTGCGTCAGGGAGTCTCAAAAATCCACACAGAAAGCGTTTTTTATATAAATGTAACAACATTCAAATGAGTGTGTGAAACTTTTTTACATTTATAAAATGATAAGTTTTTGTGTGTGCATTGAAAAATATGTGTGTGGACGGAGACATTTACTGTATATATAAATCCGGAATTACATTTGTGTATCCTTTTGTGTGTCTTTATTTATTTTTGAGACTGATCTGACCCATAGTGTTCCAGATAAGTAAAGGGAAGGCTGTAAGTGTGTCATGTTTAATGGCAAGGATTATGTGAGATGCATATGCTAATACCTTTAACCTAATCATTACCTTTAGTACAAAAGATAACAGCAATACAACTCTGTGAAACACAACCAACCAGAGGCGCGGGAAGGTATTTTGAGTGGGGGTGCTGAGGTGCTGGACTCCAGTGAACACTATTACGGGCACTATAGAGTATAGAGTGTCACAGCTGACACCGACAACAATGGCCGATTGTGCTCCAGCTTCCTCTGTACCTCTTCGGAAGACCAGATTCCCAGTAAGTAGTAGGTCTCTTCAGTGGACCACTGCTGCTTGTTAAGTTTCTCCATCGTTGTGTACAAACTGGATACAACGCCGGCTTTTTGTTGTTGTTCAGGAGTTGATCCCGCCCCTGCCTCCGTCTCTCTTCCCTCTCTCTCTCTCTCTCTCTCCTCTCTCTCTCTCTCTCTCTCTCTCTCTCTCTCTCTCTCTCTCTCTCTCGTCTCTCTCTCTCTCTCTCTCTCTCTCTCTCTCTCTCTCTCTCCTCTCTCTCTCTCTCTCTCTCTCTCTCTCCTCTCTCTCACACACACTAAATGCGCTATTTCCACACACACACAGAGCCGAGTTTGAATGACACAAGCACACGTTTTCAACTCTCTGATTGGTCTGGTGACTTGCCTCTGTTGCATTCACCGAACACGGGAAATGGCAGTCCTGCCATCCTCTAGTGTCATGATGAGGTTCACGTAAAGCACGGTTAATGTATTATATTATTGAGGTAGAATTGTCCGGGGCTACAGAAAAAACATTCGGGCAGGCCAGGTGACGCCACTGGCGAGCACACACACTACAAAGATGTAAAATATTATTTTACCAACAATGTGGAATTTATTGGCTACATATTACACAGATTAGCGGGAGCAGCAATAACCGTCAAATAATAATTCAGACAGGGGAGCTCCGCATCGCCTGCCTGCCGCTTGGGGGTGCTGCAGTGCCCTCAGCACCCCCCTTCCCGCGCCCATGCAACGAATCAACACAACACATGAACAAATATGAAGGCATATCAGGATTTGTGGATTTGACACATGTGGAGGATTCTCTGGAGCTTAGAGGTCTTAGTAGTTATTTCTAAATGCTGCCCCAAGGCTGTAAAATACACACACAATACTAAAACTAATCCATATGTTTGGTTAGACATTAATGACATTCCTGTTTGTGTTCTACAGGATCCTGCTGACATGCATCGCCTGCCTGTCCTGTTATTCTGTCCATCTGCTGCTGCGCAGTGCTGGAGTTGTGGGTGAGGAAACACACACACACACACACACACACACACACACACACACACACACACACACCACACACACACACACACACACACACACACACACACACACACACACACACACACACACACACACACACACACACACACACACACACACACACACACACATACACACATTACACACACACACACACACACACACACACACACACACACACACACACACACACACACACACACAATTGTTAAGCAGTTCACTTCCTGTTGTGTCTCTCTGCAGGTATTCGTGCCTATGAGCAGCTGGGCCTGAGAGCTTTTGGTCATCCAGGGAAGATTCTAGCAGCGATCATGATCACGCTTCATAATATTGGAGGTAATACACTTGTATAAAGCCTATGTGTCATTATTGAAATGTTTGCCAACAGAACCAAATGTGCCAAAACATCAGTGTTCGAAATGGTTAAATAAATAAAAGTAAACAAATCCATCTGGCCTTATAGACTAATAATCACTCTTCTTCCCACTGTCTCCTCCTGTGCAGCCATGTCCAGCTACCTGTTCATCGTCAAATCTGAGCTACCGCTGGTCATCCAAGCCTTTCTTGACCAGACATCCAGCTCTGGGTGAGTAGGCCTACAACACTGAAATAAACACATTTTTTAATTACATTTAATAAAAGTTCCCCTGCCCAATTAGGGATGACTAGAGAATACAAACCCCATGTTAATCTCTTAACCTTTTAAGGCTCGAAAATGCCACTAACACAACAAAGACTATATCTTCACTTCTAAAAGGAGTAAATTAATAATATTTTCTCTCAAAGCAAGGGTTACATCTGTGAGTTGGATGTAGAAGTGTCAGAATCAATATAGATGTTTTTATTTTAAAGTAAATTCAGATGGAACATAGTAAAAACATGTAAATTCTAATGTCCGCCTAAAAAACCCCCATTACTTATAGTGAAAACCACCCTTGAATGATGGGTTAGTAGACTAAAAGCTTTAGGAATCCAAACTATAACATATAATAAGTACACTGTATCAAGATTGATGCAAAAAAAGTTAAATTTGACCTTTTTACAGAGGTTTAGAATATAAAGTCCAGGCGGACTCACCTCTGGGTAATTTGGGAACCATCAGTTCCATTTGAACTTTTTCACTGTAAACATAATTTTATTACTTTGAATTATCACTATAGGTATTCATTCCATCCAAATACAACTGTTGTGAAAAATTAAAAATTAAATAAAATAAAAACATACTCTGTTATCCTCTTAGGCATCATGGACCCGAAATCGCGTCATTTGCAGGAAACAACGTCTAAGGAACCTTAATATTTAATAAACTATGAATATTTTATATCCATATAACAGGAAAAAAAAAAAAAAAAAAACTAATTTAACTGATCTTTTTCATTTATTTTTTCAAAAAAAACACACAATGCTAACAGTGAGCCTCTGAATTAGCCCCGAGCGAAAAATGCTAACCTATTACTGCACCGAAAATCACTCCTAGCTCCCTTATTACTTATCCTAGCTCCACATCCAACACATTGTTTATGATCGTAAAGAAACAGAATCTAACGGTGCCCACCTCAACACTGAAAGATACAAACTCGCGAGGTTATCAACAAAACGTACATCAAACAAGTGGCGCTAGGTACTAACATGCGCTAGGCCAGGGGTGGCCAACCAGTCAGAGGTTAAGAGCCACATTTTTTCTATTTTACTGCAAAGGGCCACATCAAACACACAGTCACTGATACAGCTTGTTTCAGTTTTTTGTTTTCTGGAGACAAGATTTCAACCACGACACTGATGCATTTTTGTGGCATTGGGATATATTTTTTAAATCCTCTGAAGCAGAGAGAGGAGCTGTGGATTATTGTTATTGATTAATGCATCAGTGTTTCTTAGGGTCAAAAACACTAAACTTACAACTTAAAATGAAAGCGTTTAGTTTATTTAATAAAAGAGCACATGTTCAATGTGAAAAGTGACAGTAGTTATAGATTATTTGCAATTTGGTGCTATATATATATATATATTAAAATAAATAAATAATTATATATATTTTTTAAATATATATAACTCCGTTGGCGAGGCGCAGCGCCCCTCCAGACAATGGTAGGGGAACACTGGATAGTGTTTAATCAACGATAGGTGTTCCCCCCTCAAAGGTGATTGGTTCACTGCATTGCAGGTATTATTGTGATTGGCTCTTGGGCCACATCAAAATTAGACGCGCTGTCATCCTCTCATACTGACACCACACCACACGTAGGGAGAGCCGGGACGAAAGTAACACGGGACGAAAGTAACGGAGCGATTTTATCCGAGCCCAAACAACTTTGACCGGCCAAATGACGTCAGAATGAT
Source organism: Harpagifer antarcticus (assembly GCA_902827135.1). Taxonomy (NCBI): domain Eukaryota; kingdom Metazoa; phylum Chordata; class Actinopteri; order Perciformes; family Harpagiferidae; genus Harpagifer; species Harpagifer antarcticus. The sequence continues at coordinate 307 of CADEHL010000301.1, read as the reverse complement.
CAGCATTCAATACTTAACAGACCTACTAAATATCAGGTTTAACTGTCAGGAGTAGCTAGTGTTGTCACGATACCAACATTTTAGTTTCGATACCAAGTCAAGAATTGCGATTCTGATTCTTTTCGATACTTTTCTTAAAAAAGGGAAACAGTCTTAAATGTAATTATTGTGCTTTATTTCACACCAGAACCATAACACAAACTTTTAAACAATGAGAACAATACATAAAATAAATGACAAGAATTCGTATTAAATCAAATTAATACATTTCTCACAGACAGGCCTCGTGGTGTCCGTAGGCTTGCCT
>CADEHL010000300.1:42500-52057 GCA_902827135.1 Harpagifer antarcticus | reverse complement strand
CACTGTCTGTGTTTAAGTGGATGTCATTGAAGACCTTAACCTGTTTAGCCCTGAGCCTGTTTTTCAGGTTTCAGGCTCGAAAATGACATTCCCTGAACAAAGGACCATATCTTCTCAAAGGGTTACATTAATAATCTTTGTTCTCAAAGTAATGATGAACCTGTGGGTTGGATGCAGAACAGTCAGAATCAATATAGATATTTTTATTTTAAAGTAAATTCAAATTGAACATAGTAGAACAAATTACAAGATAGTGTCCGTCCAAAAACCACCCTTGAATGATGGGATGGTAGACTAAAAACTTTAGGAATCCAAACTATAACATATAAGAAGTACCCTGTATCAAGATTGATGCAAAACAAGTGACCTTTGACCTTTTTAGAGAGATTTAGAAAATAAATCCACTTCTGGGGTCATTCGGGTGGATTTTCCATATCTCTGGAACCCATCGGTCGATTTTGATGATTGACACCTCTTTTGAACCGTTAGAACCAATAGAATCGAGGGGAAGTTCCTAAAATCCATCTAAACATTACCCATTGGTGAATGAGTGATGCGCAGCCAGAATGCACTCTGGTAGCTTTCATAATAGCTATTATGAAAACTCAGTTTTTGCCATAAATATGGCGATGGATTATCAGTAATCATTTCAAAGTGACACAGACACATTGGATTAACCTATGGATTAACCTATGGATTAACCTGTGGATTAACCTATGGATTAACCTTCAGCAGTTGTTTTATCGTTTTAATGCCATTGAAGAGCACTTTTGACCAGAACAAAAGCAAAGGTAAGACAATGTCCCGGTAAGACGTCGTGTGATGTCTGGGTTCGATTCCCCTGCCGCGAGTTTTGCTCAGTGATGAAATTTATACATCTAGAATCTGTGGAATCTCAGCTTTAATCTGATGTCTTGTTTGTGCAGAACCGATGAGTAATAAAGTATTTCTGTTTGCTGAGTTTCTTCCCGTAAAGTGGCTATGACACATTAATAGGTTTTTAAATGTTCAGAATCCCTGAGACACAGTTTCGTGAAAAGAAACCGGGGGCGGTATAAAAACACAAATGTGCCAAAAAGCATTAAAATAAGGAATGTCTTCACCAACTTGACAACACGAAGGAAACGCTGCAGAATCCAGGCGACACTAAAGCGTGATGCAATTTGTATTTGCAGCGTTTCGTTGGTGAGTTTTGTCTAAACGCTCGATGTGTTGGTGAAGATGTCTCTTTATTTGTTTACTAAGCAAGATAGAGGTAAACAAAACCAAACCTGATGTTCAAACTGAGCAGAAAACAGAGGTCAGTGTTCAGTGTTGTCGTATTAAAATAAGGATTTGTGCTGATCTGGGTTTAAATGAGGTTACTGTTACAGAGCAACCCGAGTCATTTTTATTTTTCTATTCTAACATTTTATAAATATATATAAATCTATATATATATATATATTAGCATATTTGATTCAATATGCTCCTTAGATAACTTTTGATGGTATTTTCTCCCCATAGCTTTGTGAAGCACCTTGAGATGACGTTGGTTTTAAAGTGTGCTACATAAATGAAATGTATTATTATTAAACCTAAAGTTTAGTAACAAGTAGAGTAACTAAGGGACTACATTACAAAGTAACTAGTAATGTGTAACGCGTGCACGTGCACGGTATCTGTATACACAATGTGTGATGTTCATATATGTTCTTGAATAAATAAAGGAAGGAACAAACAACACCTCTCCCCCCCCCTGACGCGCAGGAATGTGAGCATGAATTAAACATATCAGCGCTCTCACACTGATAATGGCAGCATGACAGCAGGATAATGAAGAGAGACACTTGACCCCCCCCCCCCCCACATTAGCATGTGAATGATGCAGGATTAATGTCCTCTTCGTCCTGAAGTTCAGAGAGAGTGAGTCAGAGAGTCTGCCTCGGGCGGAGAGGTGATGAAACCTGTTTAAAGAGCCCGTTATGTCCTCCTGTCTAACAGTGATTTACCTCCTGGATAATGAGTGTGTTCAAGGTCAAGGTCACGTTACTTAGTCAAAAGTACTGAACACTTACTTCAAAATCAAAGTTGGAGGATTAAACTTAACTCCAGCTGAGGCAGGAAGACAGGAAAGTCTCAATTAAGTTTTTGAACGAGTATTTGGTATGATTTATTTATAATGTAATGTTCACTGCTTTTTGGCACCTCCATTTGACTCCTTTGTTTACTTTCCGGAACTTAGTGACATCACAATGGAACACTTGGACTCCTATTGGCTTTTAGTATAAAATCTAGATACTGATATACACCTGAACATCAGCAGGAGAGGACTCTTTAAAGTAGAGACACTACATACTGATATACACCTGAACATCAGCAGGAGAGGACTCTTTAAAGTAGAGACACTACATACTGATATACACCTGAACATCAGCAGGAGAGGACTCTTTAAAGTAGAGACACTACATACTGATATACACCTGAACATCAGCAGGAGAGGACTCTTTAAAGTAGAGACACTACATACTGATATACACCTGAACTTCAGCTGGAGAGGACTCTTTAAAGTAGAAACACTACATACTGATATACACCTGAACATCAGCAGGAGAGGACTCTTTAAAGTAGAGACACTACATACTGATATACACCTGAACATCAGCAGGAGAGGACTCTTTAAAGTAGAGACACTACATACTGATATACACCTGAACATCAGCAGGAGAGGACTCTTTAAAGTAGAGACACTACATACTGATATACACCTGAACATCAGCAGGAGAGGACTCTTTAAAGTAGAGACACTACATATTGATATACACCTGAACATCAGCAGGAGAGGACTCTTTAAAGTAGAGACACTACATACTGATGTACACCTGAACATCAGCAGGAGAGGACTCTTTAAAGTAGAGACTCTACATACTGATATACACCTGAACATCAGCAGGAGAGGACTCTTTAAAGTAGAGACACTACATACTGATATACACCTGAACATCAGCAGGAGAGGACTCTTTAAAGTAGAGACACTACATACTGATATACACCTGAACATCAGCAGGAGAGGACTCTTTAAAGTAGAAACACTACATACTGATATACACCTGAACATCAGCAGGAGAGGACTCTTTAAAGTAGAGACACTACATACTGATATACACCTGAACATCAGCAGGAGAGGACTCTTTAAAGTAGAGACACTACATACTGATATACACCTGAACATCAGCAGGAGAGGACTCTTTAAAGTAGAGACACTACATACTGATATACACCTGAACATCAGCAGGAGAGGACTCTTTAAAGTAGAGACACTACATATTGATATACACCTGAACATCAGCAGGAGAGGACTCTTTAAAGTAGAGACACTACATACTGATGTACACCTGAACATCAGCAGGAGAGGACTCTTTAAAGTAGAGACTCTACATACTGATATACACCTGAACATCAGCTGGAGAGGACTCTTTAAAGTAGAGACACTACATACTGATATACACCTGAACATCAGCAGGAGAGGACTCTTTAAAGTAGAGACACTACATACTGATATACACCTGAACTTCAGCAGGAGAGGACTCTTTAAAGTAGAGACACTACATACTGATATACACCTGAACATCAGCAGGAGAGGACTCTTTAAAGTAGAGACACTACATACTGATATACACCTGAACATCAGCTGGAGAGGACTCTTTAAAGTAGAAACACTACATACTGATATACACCTGAACATCAGCAGGAGAGGACTCTTTAAAGTAGAGACACTACATACTGATACACACCTGAACATCAGCTGGAGAGGACTCTTTAAAGTAGAGACACTACATACTGATATACACCTGAACATCAGCAGGAGAGGACTCTTTAAAGTAGAGACACTACATACTGATATACACCTGAACATCAGCAGGAGAGGACTCTTTAAAGTAGAGACACTACACACTGATATACACCTGAACATCAGCAGGAGAGGACTCTTTAAAGTAGAGACACTACATACTGATATACACCTGAACATCAGCAGGAGAGGACTTTTTAAAGTAGAGACACTACATACTGATATACACCTGAACATCAGCAGGAGAGGACTCTTTAAAGTAGAGACACTACATACTGATATACACCTGAACATCAGCAGGAGAGGACTCTTTAAAGTAGAGACACTACATACTGATATACACCTGAACATCAGCAGGAGAGGACTCTTTAAAGTAGAGACACTACATACTGATATACACCTGAACATCAGCAGGAGAGGACTCTTTAAAGTAGAGACACTACATACTGATATACACCTGAACATCAGCTGGAGAGGACTCTTTAAAGTAGAGACACTACGTACTGATATACACCTGAACATCAGCAGGAGAGGACTCTTTAAAGTAGAGACACTACGTACTGATATACACCTGAACATCAGCAGGAGAGGACTCTTTAAAGTAGAGACTCTACATACTGATATACATCTGAACATCAGCAGGAGAGGACTCTTTAAAGTAGAGACACTACGTACTGATATACACCTGAACATCAGCAGGAGAGCACTCTTTAAAGTAGAGACACTACATACTGATATACACCTGAACATCAGCTGGAGAGGACTCTTTAAAGTAGAGACACTACGTACTGATATACACCTGAACATCAGCAGGAGAGGACTCTTTAAAGTAGAGACACTACGTACTGATATACACCTGAACATCAGCAGGAGAGGACTCTTTAAAGTAGAGACACTACATACTGATATACATCTGAACATCAGCAGGAGAGGACTCTTTAAAGTAGAGACACTACGTACTGATATACACCTGAACATCAGCAGGAGAGCACTCTTTAAAGTAGAGACACTACATACTGATATACACCTGAACATCAGCTGGAGAGGACTCTTTAAAGTAGAGACACTACATACTGATATACACCTGAACACCAGCAGGAGAGGACTCTTTAAAGTAGAGACACTACGTACTGATATACACCTGAACATCAGCAGGAGAGGACTCTTTAAAGTAGAGACACTACATACTGATATACATCTGAACATCAGCAGGAGAGGACTCTTTAAAGTAGAGACACTACGTACTGATATACACCTGAACATCAGCAGGAGAGCACTCTTTAAAGTAGAGACACTACATACTGATATACACCTGAACATCAGCAGGAGAGCACTGTGACTTCAGATGTAGCTCCAGAGAACGAGTTTCTACACGGACCACTATTGCGGTAAGCATGTTGTAACTTCCGGTTGTTGTTGTTCAAATCAAATCAAATCAAATTTTATTTATATAGCACATTTAAAAGCGATTTTTGGTCGAGCCAAAGTGCTGTACATGCATTAAAAACACTTATAATCACAATAAAAGACAATAATTTACAACAGATATATAACAAACACAGGGAATAGTCAGGAGTCGTGCTCCGCTCTGACTAGAAGGCCTGAGAGAAGAAGTGAGTCTTAAGTGTGGATTTAAAAACCCCTAGGGTCTGGGCCGACCTCACGTGGAGGGGCAGAGTGTTCCAGAGCCTGGGGCCAGCTGCTGCGAAGGCTCGGTGCCCTCGGGTTTTGAGCCTGGTCTTGGGCACTACCAGCAGCAGATGGTCAGCAGACCTTAAAGCTCTGGCTGGGGTGTAGCGCTGGAGGAGTTCAGCTATATAGGCCGGAGCCAGCCCATTTAGTGCTTTAAAAACAAATAAAAGGATTTTAAAATCAATTCTGTACCGAACTGGAAGCCAGTGCAGTGAGGCCAGAATTGGGGTGATGTGGTCACGCTTTTTATGGCCAGTCAACAAACGTGCAGCTGCGTTCTGGACTAGCTGCAGGCGTTTAATTGATGCCTGGTCCATACCCATATACAGAGCGTTGCAGTAGTCCAGTCTCGAGGTCACAAAAGCGTTAATAACCCTTTCCAGGTCTTTAAAAGATAAATACGACTTGGTTTTGGCCAAAAGTCTTATTTAAAAAAAGCAGGATTTGACTACGCTGCTGACCTGCTTGTCGAATTTAAAAGTACTGGAGAAGGTCACCCCAAGGTTCGTGACTGAGGGGAGGATGTTTTGTTGGAGGGAGCCCAGAATATCAACCTGGGAGGCTGGAGGTTGGGGTCCAAAAAAGATGACCTCAGTCTTGCTTTCGTTGAGGTTTAGAAAGTTTTTGCTCAGCCAGGATTTTATCTCAGTTAAGCAGTCCATCAACTGTTGTAATGAGTGTGTGACACTTGCTTCGAGAGGGAGATATATCTGTACATCGTCGGCGTAGCAGTGGAAGGGAATATTATGTTTTGTGAGAATTGAGCCTAGGGGTAGTAAGTACAGTAGGAAAAGGATGGGGCCCAGAATCGAGCCTTGGGGAACCCCACAGGTAAGAGGGGCTTTTGCAGAGGAGAAGGCACCTAGCTGCACAGCGAAGCTACGGTCTGTCAGGTAGGACCTGAACCATGCAAGGGCAGAGCCTGTGATGCCAGCGGACTGTTCAAGCCGTGACAACAGGATGCTATGGTCCACAGTGTCAAAAGCAGCTGTCAGGTCTAACAGCACCAGGACAGCTGGGCTACCTGAGTCGGCGGCTAGGAGCAGATCATTAAAAACTCTTAAAAGGGCTGTTTCAGTGCTGTGCATGGGTTTGAAGCCAGACTGAAACTTTTCGTGGATTCCATGCGTGGTTAAAAAAGACTGCAGCTGGGCGTAGACCACTCTCTCCAGGGCTTTTGATAAAAAAGGTAGCTGGGAAATGGGCCTAAAATTTTCGAGAAAGGAGGGGTCGAGATGTTTCTTTTTAAGTAATGGCTTAACCACGGCATGTTTGAAGGCAGCAGGGACACATCCTGAGCTAAGGGAGGTGTTTACAATTAATAAAATACTTGCTCCAACTGAATCTAAAACGTCTCTGAGAAGGCGAGAGGGAATGCTATCTGAGGTGCAGTTTGTCGGCCGCAGGTGCTTGACCACATCCGAGAGAGAAGTGAAGGATACAGGCTCAAAGTGGTCGAGGACAGCAGGGCACAGAAAGGGAGCAGGATCTGGGGTAGCACTAGTGTGAGCTAGCCTAAGAGCAGATACCTTTTCAATAAAAAATTTAAGAAACTTATCACAGAGAGTAGTCGATGGCACAATAGAAGAAACATCACAGGGATTAATGATCGAGTTGAGGACATTAAAAAGAACCTGAGGTCTATGGCTGTTTTTAGAGATGAACAGAGAAATGTGCTCTGTTTTGGCTGCTTTGACTGCCGTCTGGTAGTCAGACAGGGAAGCACGAAGGATTTCTAGGGAGACATGGAGTTTATCCTTTTTCCATTTTCTCTCTGCACGCCTGCAAGCGCGTCTGAGAGCACGAGTACAGTCATTGAGCCACGGCTCTGAGAGCACTTTTGTGCGTCTAAGTGTAAAAGGAGCAACAGAATCCAGTGTTAGTGTGCATGTCAAGTCAAACATGGAGATAAGCTCATCAGCATTAAAAGCACAGTTCACATCTAATTTACAGATCGGAGAAGCATTAAAAGCATCAGAGAACTGTGAGGCAGTCAAGGGGTTAATCGAACGCACACGACGCGCAGGGGCACGTGATTCGACTCCTGCGGAAGGGATGGAGGTTGTAAACAGAACCGGTAAATGGTCTGAGATACGCGTTGCTGCACATATTTCATCCACAGATACAGACAGTCCAAACGATAATACTAAGTCCAAAGTGTGTCCTTTTTCATGTGTTGGGCCAGCCACGGACTGAACGAGACCAAAAGAATCAAGGAGATTTAAAAAGTCCCTAACCAGAGGTTTGGACTCACAACACACATGGACATTGAAGTCTCCGGAGATCAAAACACGATCATAATTCACCATGATCCCGGACAGAAAGTCAGAAAAGTCATTTATGAAATCCTTATTGCACTTTGGCGGACGATACACGACTGCGCAGAGTATAGGCGATGCCGGGTTCAGTTCAAAAAGCTGCAACTCAAAGCTAGCATAGGTAGTTACAGGGTGAAGCAATCGGCATTGGAGGCTAGCTCTAAACACTGATGCTATGCCCCCGCCATGGCCGGTGGCACGGGGGGAGCTGAAGAATGTACAGTCAGGAGGAAGAAGATCAAAGAATGATGTGTACTCGCCAGCGTGGACCCAGGTCTCCGTCAGGAACATGAAATCCAGCTCACGGGAGGTGAAGAAGTCGTTTAGCAGGAACGTTTTGTTTGCTATCGACCTAGCATTTAGCAAAGCCAGACAAAGTTTTTGCTCCGGGCTTGCCGACGGTGGAGTGCGTCTCAGCTGACGAAGATGTGCGTGTTGAACGCCGCGCGGGCCGGGAGCAGTCAGGCGGGCAGGAGGAGCTGCCAGCCGGACAGGAGGAGCAGTCAGTCGGACAGGAGGAGCTGCCAGCGGGCCCAGCAGAGTCCGCAGCTCCGGAAAAACAGGGCGAATCCACCGATTCCGCACATGACGTGCAGCGGGAGGGCCATGACATCTGAGACGTGGATAAGTCCCAGAAGAAGCCGTCAGGTATGCCTTCAGATGGACCAGTGCACCACCACGCTTTCCCCGTCGTCTAAAGCGCTTTCGGCGAGGCAGGATGCAGGGCAACCGGCGCAGGTAGGTGGGTATATCCAACAGTAGAGGGGGGGGAGACGATTTATGGTTGCCAGATGTAAGTTTGGGCAGCAGTATCAACTCCAGTGAGGGTCTGAGGTGGAGGAGGGCTTGGCGATCATAGACGAGCAGAGCAGAGACATTCTGACAAACATAAAACAAAAACAAGAAAGCTATAGGTAGACAGCTGAGCGAGTGGCGAGCCGACACAGGCGCCATCTTGTTGTTGTTGTTGTTGTTGTTGTTGTCATCTCCGGGTATCCCGTGTGCCTGTTCTGCTGCTGATAGCTTATTATCTTAACTTAATCGATCGTTTTAAAACTCTTGATCACAGCAACTGCCTGACGTTGTAATCACACGTTACTACAGCTTAAGCACTCACAACTCTCCGTCTCTTAGCGACTGTAACTCCACAGTTGCCTACACTCTTTTCGGGTTTGCTAACGGTAGCTACTTTAGCTCGATAGCTAGCCATGACTCTTTCCCCACCCTCTGGTGCTATTTCCTGCACTTCCTGTCTCATGTTTGGTTACTTCCCTACCTCCTTTACTGGTACCGATACATGTGTTAAATGTAGTACAGCTGTTAGGTTGGAGGCGGGAATCATAGCCATAGAAGCCCGGCTCCGCATCTTAGAAAGTAACTCAGCTACAGTAAAGCCCATGTTAGCCAGTGCGGACCGGCAAAAGGTAGCTCCTATTAGCCGTCCCCCGGCAACTCCCGAGCAGCAGGGAGACTGGGTGACTGTTCAGAAGGGGCATAACGCGAAACCCGCAGGTCCCCACCATCCCGTTCACGTGTCTAACAGATATTCCCCACTCAGCGAGACACCCGCTGAGAAGCCAACTCTGGTTATTGGTATCTCTATTATGAGACACGTGAAGTTAGAGACCAAAGCCTCCACAGTCGCATGCATCCTGGGGGCCAGAGCGGGCGACGTTGAGGCGCATCTTAAACTGCTGGCTAAAAATAAACGTAAATAC
>CADEHL010000300.1:0-37500 GCA_902827135.1 Harpagifer antarcticus | reverse complement strand
TCCTCGGGGGTCTCCTCTGTAGGGTCTCCTCTGTAGGGTCTCCTCTGTAGGGTCTCCTCGGGGGTCTCCTCTGTAGGGTCTCCTCTGTAGGGTCTCCTCGGGGGTCTCCTCGGTAGGGTCTCCTCTGTAGGGTCTCCTCTGTAGGGTCTCCTCGGGGGTCTCCTCGGTAGGGTCTCCTCTGTAGGGTCTCCTCGGGGGTCTCCTCGGTAGGGTCTCCTCTGTAGGGTCTCCTCGGGGGTCTCCTCTGTAGGGTCTCCTCTGTAGGGTCTCCTCGGGGGTCTCCTCGGTAGGGTCTCCTCTGTAGGGTCTCCTCGGGGGTCTCCTCGGGGGTCTCCTCTGTAGGGTCTCCTCTGTAGGGTCTCCTCGGGGGTCTCCTCTGTAGGGTCTCCTCTGTAGGGTCTCCTCTGTAGGGTCTCCTCGGGGTCTCCTCTGTAGGGTCTCCCTCTGTAGGGTCTCCTCTGTAGGGTCTCCTCTGTAGGGTCTCCTCTGTAGGGTCTCCTCTGTAGGGTCTCCTCGGGGGTCTCCTCTGTAGGGTCTCCTCTGTAGGGTCTCCTCGGGGGTCTCCTCTGTAGGGTCTCCTCGGTAGGGTCTCCTCTGTAGGGTCTCCTCGGGGGTCTCCTCTGTAGGGTCTCCTCGGGGGTCTCCTCTGTAGGGTCTCCTCTGTAGGGTCTCCTCGGGGGTCTCCTCTGTAGGGTCTCCTCTGTAGGGTCTCCTCTGTAGGGTCTCCTCTGTAGGGGTCTCCTCTGTAGGGTCTCCTCTGTAGGGTCTCTCTGTAGGGTCTCCTCTGTAGGGTCTCCTCTGTATGGTCCTCCTCGGGGGTCTCCTCTGTAGGGTCTCCTCTGTAGGGTCTCCTCGGGGTCTCCTCTGTAGGGTCTCCTCGGTAGGGTCTCCTCTGTAGGGTCTCCTCGGGGGTCTCCTCTGTAGGGTCTCCTCGGGGGTCCTCCTCTGTAGTATCCCGGGGTCTCTCTGTGGGTCTCCTCGGGGGTCTCCTCTGTAGGGTCTCCTCTGTTCTGTAGGGGTCTCCTCTGTAGGGTCTCCTCTGTAGGGGTCTCCTCTGTAGGGTCTCCTCGGGGGGTCTCCTCTGTAGGGTCTCCTCTGTAGGGTCTCCTCGGGGGTCTCCTCTGTAGGGTCTCCTCGGTAGGGTCTCCTCTGTAGGGTCTCCTCGGGGGTCTCCTCTGTAGGGTCTCCTCGGGGGTCTCCTCTGTAGGGTCTCCTCGGGGGTCTCCTCTGTAGGGTCTCCTCGGGGGTCTCCTCTGTAGGGTCTCCTCTGTAGGGTCTCCTCTGTAGGGGTCTCCTCTGTAGGGTCTCCTCTGTAGGGTCTCCTCTGTAGGGTCTCCTCTGTAGGGTCTCCTCTGTAGGGTCTCCTCGGGGGTCTCCTCTGTAGGGTCTCCTCTGTAGGGTCTCCTCGGGGGTCTCCTCTGTAGGGTCTCCTCGGTAGGGTCTCCTCTGTAGGGTCTCCTCGGGGTCTCCTCTGTAGGGTCTCCTCGGGGGTCTCCTCTGTAGGGTCTCCTCGGGGGTCTCCTCTGTAGGGTCTCCTCGGGGGTCTCCTCTGTAGGGTCTCCTCTGTAGGGTCTCCTCTGTAGGGTCTCCTCGGGGGTCTGATAAACAGAGATTATAGTTTGAATTCAGTGGAAGCTTCCAGACAGCTCCTTGGTCCCAGAAACACAAAACAAGGCTCGTGTGAACGAGAGAAAAGCTCCAAGGACACTTTGGTTTCCTTTTGTCTCCATCGCCTGATCATGGAGCTCAGCAGCCGAATGAACTGAAGTGAGAGGAAGTCAACGGCATCATAGAGAGGAAGTCAACGGCATCATAGAGAGGAAGTCAAGGGCATCATAGAGAGGAAGTCAACGGCATCATAGAGAGGAAGTCAACGGCATCATAGAGAGGAAGTCAACGGCATCATAGAGAGGAAGTCAACGGCATCATAGAGAGGAAGTCAACGGCATCATAGAGAGGAAGTCAACGGCATCATAGAGAGGAAGTCAACGGCATCATAGAGAGGAAGTCAACGGCATCATAGAGAGGAAGTCAACGGCATCATAGAGTTCCTATAGTTTGATAATGTCTGAGTGAAATCATGCTCAACGACACCTTTCTTTCTGTGAGATGTAAAGGAGGGAATGTGAAAGTCCTTCAGGAGTTAAAGCTTCATCAAGCAGACACGCACACATTCACCCTCTCAGTGTCACACTCTCAGTGTCACACTCTCAGTGTCATACTCTCAGTGTCACCCTCTCAGTGTCACACTCTCAGTGTCATACTCTCAGTGTCACCCTCTCAGTGTCACACTCTCACCCTCTCAGTGTCACACATTCACCCTCTCAGTGTCACACTCTCACCCTCTCAGTGTCACACTCTCACCCTCTCAGTGTCACACTCTCACCCTCTCAGTGTCACACTCTCAGTGTCATACTCTCAGTGTCATACTCTCAGTGTCACACTCTCAGTGTCACACTCTCAGTGTCACCCTCTCAGTGTCACACTCTCACCCTCTCAGTGTCACACATTCACCCTCTCAGTGTCACACATTCACCCTCTCAGTGTCACACTCTCACCCTCTCAGTGTCACACTCTCACCCTCTCAGTGTCACACTCTCAGTGTCATACTCTCAGTGTCACACTCTCAGTGTCACACTCTCACCCTCTCAGTGTCACACTCTCAGTGTCACCCTCTCAGTGTCACACTCTCACCCTCTCAGTGTCACACTCTCACCCTCTCAGTGTCACACTCTCAGTGTCATACTCTCAGTGTCACACTCTCAGTGTCACACTCTCACCCTCTCAGTGTCACACTCTCAGTGTCACCCTCTCAGTGTCACACTCTCACCCTCTCAGTGTCACACTCTCACCCTCTCAGTGTCACACTCTCAGTGTCACCCTCTCAGTGTCACACTCTCAGTGTCACCCTCTCAGTGTCACACTCTCACCCTCTCAGTGTCACACTCTCAGTGTCACACATTCACCCTCTCAGTGTCACACATTCACCCTCTCAGTGTCACACTCTCAGTGTCACACTCTCACCCTCTCAGTGTCACACTCTCACCCTCTCAGTGTCACACTCTCAGTGTCACGCATTCACCCTCTCAGTGTCACACTCTCAGTGTCACACTCTCACCCTCTCAGTGTCACACTCTCACCCTCTCAGTGTCACACATTCACCCTCTCAGTGTCACACATTCACCCTCTCAGTGTCACACATTCACCCTCTCAGTGTCACGCATCCACCCTCTCAGTGTCACACATTCACCCTCTCAGTGTCACACTCTCACCCTCTCAGTGTCACACATTCACCCTCTCAGTGTCACACTCTCACCCTCTCAGTGTCACACTCTCAGTGTCACACATTCACCCTCTCAGTGTCACACTCTCACCCTCTCAGTGTCACACATTCACCCTCTCAGTGTCACACTCTCACCCTCTCAGTGTCACACATTCACCCTCTCAGTGTCACACTCTCAGTGTCACACTCTCACCCTCTCAGTGTCACACTCTCACCCTCTCAGTGTCACACTCTCAGTGTCACGCATTCACCCTCTCAGTGTCACACTCTCAGTGTCACACTCTCACCCTCTCAGTGTCACACATTCACCCTCTCAGTGTCACACTCTCACCCTCTCAGTGTCACACATTCACCCTCTCAGTGTCACGCATCCACCCTCTCAGTGTCACACATTCACCCTCTCAGTGTCACACTCTCACCCTCTCAGTGTCACACATTCACCCTCTCAGTGTCACACTCTCACCCTCTCAGTGTCACACTCTCAGTGTCACACATTCACCCTCTCAGTGTCACACTCTCACCCTCTCAGTGTCACGCATTCACCCTCTCAGTGTCACACTCTCACCCTCTCAGTGTCACACATTCACCCTCTCAGTGTCACACTCTCACCCTCTCAGTGTCACCCTCTCAGTGTCACCCTCTCAGTGTCACACTCTCACCCTCTCAGTGTCACACTCTCACCCTCTCAGTGTCACCCTCTCAGTGTCACACTCTCACCCTCTCAGTGTCACACTCTCACCCTCTCAGTGTCACACTCTCAGTGTCACACTCTCACCCTCTCAGTGTCACACTCTCAGTGTCACCCTCTCAGTGTCACACTCTCACCCTCTCAGTGTCACACTCTCACCCTCTCAGTGTCACACTCTCAGTGTCACCCTCTCAGTGTCACACTCTCAGTGTCACACATTCACCCTCTCAGTGTCACACTCTCAGTGTCACACTCTCACCCTCTCAGTGTCACACATTCACCCTCTCAGTGTCACACATTCACCCTCTCAGTGTCACACTCTCAGTGTCACACTCTCACCCTCTCAGTGTCACACTCTCACCCTCTCAGTGTCACACTCTCAGTGTCACGCATTCACCCTCTCAGTGTCACACTCTCAGTGTCACACTCTCACCCTCTCAGTGTCACACTCTCACCCTCTCAGTGTCACACATTCACCCTCTCAGTGTCACACTCTCAGTGTCACACTCTCACCCTCTCAGTGTCACACTCTCACCCTCTCAGTGTCACACATTCACCCTCTCAGTGTCACACTCTCACCCTCTCAGTGTCACGCATCCACCCTCTCAGTGTCACACATTCACCCTCTCAGTGTCACACTCTCACCCTCTCAGTGTCACACATTCACCCTCTCAGTGTCACACTCTCACCCTCTCAGTGTCACACTCTCAGTGTCACACATTCACCCTCTCAGTGTCACACATTCACCCTCTCAGTGTCACGCATCCACCCTCTCAGTGTCACACATTCACCCTCTCAGTGTCACACTCTCACCCTCTCAGTGTCACACATTCACCCTCTCAGTGTCACACTCTCACCCTCTCAGTGTCACACTCTCAGTGTCACACATTCACCCTCTCAGTGTCACACTCTCACCCTCTCAGTGTCACACATTCACCCTCTCAGTGTCACACTCTCACCCTCTCAGTGTCACGCATTCACCCTCTCAGTGTCACACTCTCACCCTCTCAGTGTCACACTCTCACCCTCTCAGTGTCACGCATTCACCCTCTCAGTGTCACACATTCACCCTCTCAGTGTCACACTCTCACCCTCTCAGTGTCACGCATTCACCCTCTCAGTGTCACACTCTCACCCTCTCAGTGTCACACTCTCACCCTCTCAGTGTCACACATTCACCCTCTCAGTGTCACACATTCACCCTCTCAGTGTCACACTCTCACCCTCTCAGTGTCACACTCTCACCTTCTCAGTGTCACACTCTCACCCTCTCAGTGTCACACTCTCACCCTCTCAGTGTCACCCTCTCAGTGTCACACTCTCAGTGTCACACTCTCACCCTCTCAGTGTCACACTCTCAGTGTCACACATTCACCCTCTCAGTGTCACACTCTCACCCTCTCAGTGTCACACTCTCACCCTCTCAGTGTCACCCTCTCAGTGTCACACTCTCACCCTCTCAGTGTCACACTCTCACCCTCTCAGTGTCACACTCTCACCCTCTCAGTGTCACACTCTCACCCTCTCAGTGTCACACTCTCACCCTCTCAGTGTCACACTCTCACCCTCTCAGTGTCACACTCTCACCCTCTCAGTGTCACACTCTCACCCTCTCAGTGTCACACTCTCACCCTCTCAGTATCACACTCTCACCCTCTCAGTGTCACACTCCCACAACAGAGGACAGAAGAGAGGTAGTAGTGCGGATCATTTCATAAAGGGGGGGGGGGTCTGTCAAAAGTCGGTGAATGGTAAACGCTAGCCGATGGCCGGTGGCTTGCCATAAAACCTCTTTCAAGGTCCCTGTTTGAATCCTTCTGGTCTCATCACGTCTGACCCGTAGAACCCACAGACTCTGAAGCTGCTTTTGCCCACATCTGAGCCAGTGCCCTCTCGCTCCTTCGGCCACAACAGAACTCTATATCGCTAGTGTTCATAATGCTTTCTAATAAACCCCACATTTGATCATGTTGACATTCAAATCCCACAAAACAGCTGTAA
Source organism: Harpagifer antarcticus (assembly GCA_902827135.1). Lineage (NCBI taxonomy): Eukaryota > Metazoa > Chordata > Actinopteri > Perciformes > Harpagiferidae > Harpagifer > Harpagifer antarcticus. Next base: position 31,528 of record CADEHL010000300.1, on the reverse strand, counting down.
CTCTGACTTATTCAAAACCCAATAACTCCTTCCTAGAGGTGGAGTTGCTGCTTTTACCCACCTTTAAACGAGTGTTGCACCTTGTTACGTCCCCACTAGGGAGGAGGGAATGCAACACACACCAGTTGGAATTGGTATAATGGGTTTATTTTAAATAGCCGGGTAAACAGCATGGCAGGCAAGCAGCCTGATACCTAACAGGTTGATAACTAACCAAACAAAAGGAGGACTCTAAACAGGAGTCTTTGCAAACAAGGAACATAAATATATTTCACTAAATAAGGAACGAAACAAACCCTCACTTTGAAGGTGGTTCAACTAACAAAAGGATTCTGTACTAAATCACAGCTGAACTAAAGGCAACAGTCACAGAATCCTAAGCTACTCTCGACACTACTATTACACAGTAACACATGAGTGTAACCACGGTTACCAGCAGGTCTGTCTAAGGACCAATGAGCGAGAGGCGTCTTCCACATGTCAGAGCCTCCTGAGTGATGACTGTCCCCAGCTTTGTAGTCATCTCCAGCAGGTGCACGCCGGCTGTGCGCTGCGATTGGAGTGCGTCGGGCCCGGCGTGCTCCAATCACAATCTTCAGGGGGCGGACCAGGAGCTGGCAGCCAATCACGTCAGGGCAACCGCACATCTCATTTGCATATAACACAGGTTAACACAGTTAAGACGACCTGGGGCCTGTACGACGAAGCCGGTTCAACCTGGATATGTTTGAGTTAGCCGGTTGGCCTAATCCAAAACGCGCTCTCGCTAAGCGGTCCTACGACGCTGGTTATCAACTCGTTAACTCAAGCCAGCCATGTCCTATCTAGTTAGGCGTTCACATGAGAGGGGGGGTATCTGGAGCATTCGACCAATCACAGACATGGAGAAGCTACTGACAGCGCAGCGTCATACTTCCTGAATGAAACTATAATATTAGACACATGAAGAAGTTAAACTTTAAACATCATGACTCAAACACTTGATCCAGGGTCAAAGCCACAGAGCTGCAGCTGCAAGGTGAACACAGCTGGTACCAGAACAAGTGAACACAGCTGGTACCAGAACAAGTGAACACAGCTGGTACCAGAACAAGTGTTTGAATGCGTACATTAACAGGTTCATGATATCACTGCCCGTCTAAGACACCATCTGACTTTCATTACATCTGACTCCAGTGTTTCCTCAGCTTAATGTGTTGCTTCAAAGAATGCTTCTGCATCCAGTCTGTGACGCTGTGAGTGTTGCTTCAAAGAATGCTTCTGCATCCAGTCTGTGACGCTGTGAGTGTTGCTTCAAAGAATGCTTCTGCATCCAGTCTGTGACGCTGTGAGTGTTGCTTCAAAGAATGCTTCTGCATCCAGTCTGTGACGCTGTGAGTGTTGCTTCAAAGAATGCTTCTGCATCCAGTCTGTGACGCTGTGAGTGTTGCTTCAAAGAATGCTTCTGCATCCAGTCTGTGACGCTGTGAGTGTTGCTTCAAAGAATGCTTCTGCATCCAGTCTGTGACGCTGTGAGTGTTGCACGGCCAGATCCGGCTCAGCTGACTCAGATCAGGAGACATTCTGAAGTGATATGGACTGGACTTAATGTGACTCTGATCCGGTTCCTGATGTTGTGGCAGATGTTTCAGGAAGCTTTCTTAACGCTAATGTTCTAATAGATTGCTCTGAAGATGGAGGTGATATTCTATTCATGCTCACGTTCACACAGTCGCTGATTGTTGCCGTCTTTCCTGCAACGGCAGCTTTTCTGTATTTCCTTTCTCCTCTGATATGACTTGATCGCTTTAAACTCCGCACACTGAGCTCTGATTGGTCAGCAGGCGGTGCTTTCACTGAGTTGAGCTCTTAGCCTGCAACCTAACCTGCTCCCGACCAGGTTAGCCGCTCAGCATCAGTTACCATGGAGATCTAGCCGCTAAGAAGAGAACCAGCTTCGTAGTACAGGTCCCTGGAAGGCGACAGTCGTAACACACCTCAAGATGAAAACGTAGGGTTAGGTGTGTGTGTGTGTGTGTGTGTGTGTGTATGTGTGCGTGTGTGTATGTGCGTGTGTATGTATGTGTGAGTGCGTGCGTGCGTGTGTGCATGTGTGTATGTGTGTGTGTGCGTGAGTGTGTGGTGTGTGTGTGTGTGTGTGTGTGTGTGTGTGTGCGTGAGTGTGTGTGTGTGTGTGTGTGTGTATGTGTGCGTGTGTGTATGTGCGTGTGTATGTATGTGTGAGTGCGTGCGTGCGTGTGTGCATGTGTGTATGTGTGTGTGTGCGTGAGTGTGTGTGTGTGTGTGTGTGTGTGTGTGTGTGTGTGTGTGTGTGTGTGTGTGTGTGCGTGAGTGTGTGTGTGTGTGTGTGTGTTAGACCAAACAATTCACCAATTAAAGCTCATTCAGCCTGACAGACGCTAAGACCATCACAACAGCAATCCACCTCAATGGCTTCAGAGCACACACACACACACACCCACACACACACACACACACACACACACACACACACACACACACACAAAGAACCGGATGATGGAGGGGAATTGGGTCAGAACCGATTCAGATCTTGAATGGAGAAACTTGTGCCGTGACGCCGTGACTTCCTCCTGGGGCTCCTCTTCTGATTGTACTAGTATCTTCCTCTCGTACGAGTATCTTCCTCTCGTACGAGTATCTTCCTCTCGTACGAGTATCTTCCTCTCGTACGAGTACCTTCCTCTCGTACGAGTACCTTCCTCTCGTACGAGTATCTTCCTCTTGTACTAGTACCTTCCTCTCGTACGAGTACCTTCCTCTCGTACGAGTACCTTCCTCTCGTACGAGTACCTTCCTCTCGTACGAGTACCTTCCTCTCGTACGAGTATCTTCCTCTCGTACGAGTATCTTCCTCTCGTACGAGTACCTTCCTCTCGTACGAGTACCTTCCTCTCGTACGAGTATCTTCCTCTTGTACTAGTACCTTCCTCTCGTACGAGTACCTTCCTCTCGTACGAGTATCTTCCTCTCGTACGAGTATCTTCCTCTTGTACTAGTACCTTCCTCTCGTACGAGTATCTTCCTCTTATACGAGTATCTTCCTCTTATACTAGTACCTTCCTCTCGTACGAGTATCTTCCTCTTGTACTAGTACCTTCCTCTCGTACGAGTATCTTCCTCTTGTACTAGTACCTTCCTCTCGTACGAGTATCTTCCTCTTGTACTAGTACCTTCCTCTTGTACTAGTATCTTCCTCTTGTACTAGTACCTTCCTCTTGTACTAGTATCTTCCTCTTGTACTAGTACCTTCCTCTCGTACAAGTATCTTCCTCTTGTACTAGTACCTTCCTCTCGTACGAGTATCTTCCTCTTATACGAGTATCTTCCTCTCGTACGAGTATCTTCTGATTGTACGAGTACGAGTATCTTCCTCTTGTACTAGTACCTTCCTCTTGTACTAGTATCTTCCTCTTGTACTAGTACCTTCCTCTTGTACGAGTATCTTCCTCTTGTACGAGTATCTTCCTCTTATACGAGTATCTTCCTCTCGTACGAGTATCTTCTGATTGTACGAGAACAAGTATCTTCCTCTTGTACTAGTACCTTCCTCTCGTACAAGTATCTTCCTCTTGTACGAGTATCTTCCTCTTGTACTAGTACCTTCCTCTCGTACGAGTATCTTCCTCTTGTACTAGTACCTTCCTCTCGTACGAGTATCTTCCTCTTGTACTAGTACCTTCCTCTTGTACTAGTATCTTCCTCTTGTACTAGTACCTTCCTCTTGTACTAGTATCTTCCTCTTGTACTAGTACCTTCCTCTCGTACAAGTATCTTCCTCTTGTACTAGTACCTTCCTCTCGTACGAGTATCTTCCTCTTATACGAGTATCTTCCTCTCGTACGAGTATCTTCTGATTGTACGAGTACGAGTATCTTCCTCTTGTACTAGTACCTTCCTCTTGTACTAGTATCTTCCTCTTGTACTAGTACCTTCCTCTTGTACTAGTATCTTCCTCTTGTACTAGTACCTTCCTCTCGTACAAGTATCTTCCTCTTGTACTAGTATCTTCCTCTTGTACTAGTACCTTCCTCTCGTACAAGTATCTTCCTCTTGTACTAGTATCTTCCTCTTGTACTAGTACCTTCCTCTCGTACGAGTATCTTCCTCTTATACGAGTATCTTCCTCTTATACGAGTATCTTCCTCTTGTACGAGTATCTTCTGATTGTACGAGTATCTTCCTCTTGTACGAGTATCTTCCTCTAGTACGAGTATCTTCCTCTTGTACGAGTATCTTCTGATTGTACGAGTATCTTCCTCTTGTACGAGTATCTTCCTCTCGTACGAGTATCTTCCTCTAGTACGAGTATCTTCCTCTCGTACGAGTATCTTCCTCTCGTACGAGTATCTTCCTCTCGTACGAGTATCTTCCTCTAGTACGAGTATCTTCCTCTCGTACGAGTATCTTCCTCTAGTACGAGTATCTTCCTCTTGTACGAGTATCTTCCTCTTATACGAGTATCTTCCTCTTGTACTAGTATCTTCCTCTTGTACTAGTACCTTCCTCTTGTACTAGTATCTTCCTCTTGTACTAGTACCTTCCTCTCGTACAAGTATCTTCCTCTTGTACTAGTATCTTCCTCTTATACGAGTATCTTCCTCTTGTACTAGTATCTTCCTCTTGTACTAGTACCTTCCTCTTGTACTAGTATCTTCCTCTTGTACTAGTACCTTCCTCTCGTACAAGTATCTTCCTCTTGTACTAGTATCTTCCTCTTGTACTAGTACCTTCCTCTTGTACTAGTATCTTCCTCTTGTACTAGTACCTTCCTCTCGTACAAGTATCTTCCTCTTGTACTAGTATCTTCCTCTTGTACTAGTACCTTCCTCTCGTACGAGTATCTTCCTCTTATACGAGTATCTTCTGATTGTACGAGTATCTTCCTCTTGTACGAGTATCTTCCTCTTGTACTAGTACCTTCCTCTCGTACGAGTATCTTCCTCTTATACGAGTATCTTCTGATTATACGAGTATCTTCCTCTTGTACTAGTATCTTCCTCTTGTACTAGTACCTTCCTCTCGTACGAGTATCTTCCTCTTATACGAGTATCTTCTGATTATACGAGTATCTTCCTCTTGTACGAGTATCTTCCTCTTGTACGAGTATCTTCCTCTAGTACGAGTATCTTCTGATTGTAAGATTCTTATTCTACTCGTATCTTGTCCTTGTAGTAGTTTCTTTTATTTGTACTGTATCTTCTTGATATCGTACTTGTATAATGTCATTGTACAATACTTCTTCTTGTACTAGTACCTCCTTCTCCCTCTGAAATGAAATCTAAACCTCATCTTGTTAATTCTCACGTTTCAAATGAACTGAAGTTATAAATAGTCCTGAGGCTCTTGGTGATGAAAGCGTTCTTCGTGCGGTCTCCTTTATTCTCCAAAATAACTTTCCACGTGGTCGAAGCCCTTTGAAGACCCAGAGGCAAGCTGTTCCATCCCTACTGTCTCACTTTCTCACTTTCTCACTTTCTCACTTCTCCAGTTCTGTTCTTAGCGACGCAGATCCTGAGGTCATGTGACTCAGAAGCACTTCAGATGTGTTTGGTTCATTTAAACACCAAATGAACCAATGGGATTAAAGTGAAATGAAAATATAAAGAGGTGTGTGTGTGTGTGTGTGTGTGTGTGTGTGTGTGTGTGTGTGTGTGTGTGTGTGTGTGTGTGTGTGTGTGTGTGTTTACGAGACAGAGAGGCAGTCAAAGTTAATCCAGCGGGATATAAAAACGTTTACAGGGTGGGTGGTTAAGGGCTACCCCTGAATAAATTCACAAAAAACTAACTTCAATCCGTCCAACGTTAAATATTAAAAGCTCTTTCCAGAAACAGTCGGATTGATTAAATCCACGTCAGACCGGAGACTAATCCTGGATTACATCTCAAATATGCTGCCATTGAAATACACAGTGTTCAGATGAACTACGCACTGCAGGGGAACAGGGTCCAAACATCACACTGACGCTAACCTGTTCCACCAAAAGGACATCCCCAGATCAAATGACCTTATCTTCTAAAAGGGGAACATTAATAATCTTTGTTCTCAAAGTAATGATGAACCTGTGAGCTGGATGCAGATGTCTTTCATTTTAAAGTAAATTCAGATTGAACATGGTAAAAAACTGTAAATTAAAGTGTCTGTCCAAAAAGTATTTTGTACTTATAGTGAAACCTTGAATGATGGGTTAGTAGACTGAAAGCTTTAGCAATCCAAAGTACAACATATAATAAGTACCCATTATCAAGATTGATGCAAAACAAGTGACCTTTGACCTTTTTAGAGAGATTTAGCAAAGCAACCTCTTCTGGGGTCTTTTGGGTGGATTTTCCATATCTCTGGCCCCCCTTGGTCGATTTTGCTGATTGACATCTCTTTCTGACCGTCGGAGCCAATAGAATCGCGGGAAAGTTCTACACACACCAACACATGAACAAATAAGGAGTGAGAGTGACGTGTGGCCAAAACCGGAAGCTGCATACACTCTGGTGGCTACCATTAGCACATTAGCAGCTAACTTCTTTTCTCCGATTTTTACATACAAATGGAATTATGGATTACAAACAATTGCTTCAAAGCCACAGAAACATTATCAACCTTTGGATCAACAGATTCAGCCTCGTCTTTCTCGTTTTAATGCCATTGAACACGTCTTTTGATCAGATTGACAGCTACGGTGAGACGATCTCCCTAGAAGCTCCGTAAAGGTACGTGTTGTGATGTCTGCGTTTGCTTCCCCTGTCGTGAGTTCGGATCGCTCAGTGATGATACTATACCTAAATAATCTGTGGAGTCTCAGCTTTAATCGGATATCTTGTAAATGCAGCTACGATAAGTAATAAGGATATCTTTATCTTGAGTTCTGTGCCAAAGTCACTTTGCATTTTTCGCTCAGGGGTCATTTAGACGCTTGTTATGAGACTTGTTTTGTTTTGGTAAAAATGGTTCATACCGTCAGTTAGCTGAGATTCTCCCGTTAACCTGGAACTACACATTAATACTTTCATAAATGTTAAGAAGCCCTGAGACACAGTCTCGAAAAAAAACGTTGGGGGGCCCCCCTGTGGGTTTTTAACACAAGTATTTTTTACATTACAAGTTTTCTGACATGTTGAGTTTAAATATGCAAATGAGGCATTTCTTATTTTATATATTTCTTTGTCTGTATTTTCATTTCTCCTTTCTTCATGTTTGTATTTAACCATTTAAATTGCATTTTTATAAATTGTGTTTTTATATTCAAGTTTTTTATTTCCACTTTTCTGTATTCTTCTATTTATGAACAAACAAATCTGCCGGTGATAATCAGGTTATTTATAATATTGTGTATTTTATTGTTTGTCTTCCTGTGTGAACTCCTCTTCCTCCTCTTCCTCCTCTTCCTCCTCTTCCTCTTCCTCCCATTATGTCACCCCTCGCTGTCATGGAATAACGTGATGAAAACAAAAACCCTCATCTGGACAGAGCTGGCCAGCTGACAGCTGTGTGTGTGTGTGTGTGTGTGTGTGTGTCTGTGTGTCTGTGTGTGTCTGTGTGCGTGTGTGTGAGTCTGTGTGTGTGTGTGTCTGTGAGTGTGTGTGTGTGTGTGTGTGTGTGTGTGTCTCCTCTGCAGGAAACTATTGCGAGCTGATGGTGCTTTCCAATGTTGAGTCATCATGAAGTGTTGGTGACCATGCACTCACACACACACTCACACACACACATTCACACTCGTGATATTAATAGACACACACGATTCTGCAGGTAGGAGTATACGTGACGAAAGATAAGATAAATAATTGTTTGAGTTTTCTCAGGTTTCAAGTCAGTATTGAAGATAATCGTCTTTGCATTTTGGTCATTTGAGATAAAGATGAAGAATGAAGTTTAAGTTATTCAAGCAATAAAGGAGTGCTGGAGAAGCACTCACACTCAGTTGTACACTTTATTCTCAACAATTCAATAAAGGTAAACTAAAGGACAAATGTTGGGGAAAACTTTCCAAAAAAAGAAATGTTGAGAATAAAGAAGAAAGGACTTTAGGAGACATTTGAAATGTCTCGAATGAAATCGCTGTAAAGTTGAATCATTATTGTCAAAATGCTAATAAATATTTTCTCCTCTCCTTAATACTCTTCTCTAGGATATTATACACACACACACACACACACACACTCACAGACACACTCACACACAGACACACACACACACTCACACACACACTCACACACAGACACACACACACACTCACACACACACTCACACACAGACACACACACAGACTCACACACACGCACACAGGCACACAGACACACACACAGACACACTCACAGACACGCACACAGGCACACAGACACACACACAGACACACAGGCACACACACACCTCTTTACAATCCTATCTTTCCGAATACAGATCTACACCTCAATGGATTCTGTATTTTTAGCCGTATTTATTATTTTTCTGAAACACCATCCACAGTTTGAAAGGTTTTTCTCCTATCTAAATTTGTATCTAACAGCTGATGAACACTTTTCTTTAAGCAGAAGTCAGGTATGGATAGTGTAGGAGCCATTGTATGGGTGTTGTTGGTGTGTCAGTTTATTTAAGTTATAAGTATAGTGCAATATTCTTTTTGAACACTTGGTGGCGGGGTGTAGCTGCACCAGGTGTATATAAAGAGGTCATAGGTGAGAGGAGAGGAAGGACACAGAAAGAGAGAGCATACCGATTCCATCAGCCCGGCAGATGCTCACCACAACAACTACAACTGTACAATGAAACCCTGGTATGTAAACGCTGAATAAACCTCATTCTAAACTGCAACAAAGGACCGGAAAGTCATCTGTTTGTGTCTGCGTTACGTTCCCTCCAAGTCTAGGGGTACCAAGGGGAGTAACACAACACAAGGATGACCAAGCACGACAAAAAAGAGAGAACATCGATCTCTGAAGTAACGAACAGGTCGTTTAATGAACACGGGCTCACCAGCCAACTTTCACAGAATACTAAAGAATCGATATATCTAGGAGCACATCTCCTATCAATCGGCAAGACACAGTTTTGTACACATGCAGCCTCCGGTCCTATATGGAGGCCCTGATTGGGAATTAGGAGCACCTGGGGAGAGGCTGCACCTGGGGAGAGGCTGCACCTGGGGAGAGGCTGCACCTGGGGACAATCAGGCTGCACCTGGGGACAATCAGGCTGCACCTGGGGAGTCAGAGGGAGAGAGAGAGAGACACACCCACACAAACACTACGGCACGTAAACACCCCCGTATCTTCCTGATGTTGTAAAGCGTGTATCTGCAGCAGCGGGTTGTAGCAGCGATGTTTACAGTGAAGGACAGGTTGTTATCTAGGATTACTCTCCATTATCTGCTCCCTTCTTGTATTTGATGACTATGTTGAAGTCTTGTGCCAACAGGGCCCAGCGCATCAACCGCTGGTTGTGGTTGAACATCTGGGACAAAAATACGAGTGGGTTGTGGTCGGTGTACACCACCACTGGCGTTGAACTGGACCCAACATACACTTGGAAATGCTGCAGGGCAAGGAGCATGGCCAGAGTTTCCTTCTCAATGGTGGAATAATTCAGCTGATGTCGCTTGAACTTGGTCGAGAAGTAGCACACAGGATGGCACACACCCCCATCACCTTCCTGCAGCAGAACAGCACCAGCCCCAGAACCACTAGCATCCACCTCGGGTTTGAAGGGAAGGGTGAAGTTAGGCGCACACAACACTGGAGCACTACAGAGGAGAGACTTGGCAGAGCTAAAGGAGCGGCAACACTCCTCATACAAATGGAACATTAGGGCTACACAGTTGGGTTAGCGGTGCCAAAACTACCGAAAAGTTATTGCAAAAACATCGGTAGTACCCAGCCATACCGAGGTACCGCCGGAGTTCAAGTCGGGTGGCTGGAGCTGGGTAGGAAAGGATGGCTTTAGCATCCACGGGCCTCACATGCCCATGACCCACCTGTTTAGATAGGTGACAGTGGCCTTGCCAAACTCACTTTGCCAGATTCACTGTTAGCGAGGCTCCTGCAAGTCGCTGGAACACACATGTGGGAATAGCTATATGGTCAGTCCAGTTATCGGAAAAAACCACCACATCATCAAGATACACATTACAGTTGGGCACATCCCCCAACACCAAGTGCATTAAACGCTGACATGTGGCTGGTGCATTCCTCATGCCAAAAGCCATCAGTGTATTGCATAAAGTGGTCAGGCGTTACAAAGGCAGAGATGTCTGAGGCCCTAGAAGTGAGAGGGATCCCTCAAGGAGATCCAACTTCGTGATAAACACACTAGGACCAATACTGTCGATGCAATCATCCATACGGGGCAAAGGAAAAGAGTCTGGAACAGTTAGGGCGTTCACCTTGCGAAAATCGGTGCGGAAACGCGGTGTTCCGTCAGATTTAGGAGCAAGCAAACATGGACTGCTCCAGGGGCTGCGGCGAGGCTAGGCTAAGCCATTTTCAAGCAGATAACACACTTCCTTTTTCACTTTCTCCCTTTTCTCTATGTGACAACGATACGCATGTTGCTTAACTGGATGAGCATTTCCAACATCAATGTCATGCTTTAACACATTAGTGCTCGATGGCACATCACCAAATAGGGTCGGGTGAGCATGAACCAAGCCGACTACGTCGCCTCGCTGGCTTTCTGGAAGATACGCCAGGTTAGACTCTAAGCTCAACATAAACTCAGAGTTCGATAACCTACCTCACTGCTGACCACCAGAGGGCACTGTCAAATCATCCTCAACCATCGACACTGCACAGGCTAGGGAAGTGGCCACGCTGGGAACAGCAGTCACCACAGTGCCTTGCTGCTCCCCCTGGGAAGCTTCCCTGGCATGATAGGACTTAAGCATGTTAACATGGCACAACCTTGTTTTTCTCCTACGCTCAGGTGTGTCAATGATATAGTTGGTGTCAGACACTTGCCTTACAACCACATATACGGACCTGAGAAACGCACGTTGAGAGCAGATCCGGGTGTAGGCAGCAACACCAGCACCAGCACACCATGCTGAAACTGCCGCTTAACTGCTCTCCTATCGTACCTGTTCTTCATGCTTTCCTGCGAAGATGCAAGAGCTTCCCTTGCTAGCTTAGTCTCCTGTCGTAAACGCTCACGACACTGAGACACAAACTTCTTCACATCAGTTTTCGGAAAGGACTCAGACATCAATTTATCTTTTAGCATCTTTAATGGGCCACGCACATTGTGCCCAAACACTAGTTCAGCTGGGCTAAACCCAATAGACTCCTGCTTTGCGTCACAAATAGCAAATAACACGAAGGGAACACCCTCATCCCAGTCCCTGCCTGTGTCATGGCAGTATTTACTAAGCATCGACTTCAATGTCTGATGCCAAATCTCAAAGGTGGTAAAAAAACTTGGTCAGTGCTTTAATGATGGCGGGTGCAGTGATTTTACGCAAAGGGATGGCCTCAGGGAAACGGGTTGATACACACATCACAGTCAGCAGACACTGATTACCTGCCTTGGTCTTCGGCAACGGACCGACACAGTCCGCAATGATATGGTCAAAAGGCTCACCAATAGCCGGAACAGGACACAACGGCGCTGGGGGAACTACCTGATTAGGTTTACCCACTACCTGGCATGTGCTACAAGTTCTACAGAAACACACTACGTCATCTTTCGATCCTGGCCAAAAGAAATGTTGAAGGATCCGGTCATAAGTCTTAATCACACCTAAGTGGCCAGACCACAAGTGCTCATGGGCTAACGCCAGCACCTGCTGCCGACAACTCACAGAAACCACTAACTGATAAACGCTGTTCCAATCAATACCTGAACCAACATCTGCATCACTTGATTGGTCAGCCCACCGGCGCATCAGCACCCCATCATCCACAAAAAACAACTGTTTCTTATTGCATTCGTTAGAGTTCTCAGCAGCGTCAAAACACTTGATCAAGGTAGTATCATTTCTCTGTGCCGTGATGAGCGTCTCTCGGGTCAAAGGCATAGCCACCTCTGGAGCAATAGCGACAGGTTCCATTTCACCATCATACACTGTTGGAGGGCCCTCCACTAATCCATCAACAGAGGTCAACCTGTCGTTAGATAGGGCAGAAACAAGCCAAGAATCAGACAAATCCACATCCTGAGCCTGAGCCTGCTTACGGGCCTGAGCTCTGGTCAAAACAATAACTGCAAATACCTCCGGGTGAGTCAGAGCTAGATTATCATCTACAGCACCAGGAACTGGAACGTCAACAACCTCTGGAGTAGGATACACTTTACCTCCGGCTATATCGTTTCCCATTATGAAATCCACACCGTCGATTGGAAACCTGGGGAGTACGGCAACGGTGAAGAAACCAGTAGCCAGTTTGGACTGGACATGGACATTGTGGAGAGGTGCGGGCACAAAACCCATTTCAATACCTCTTACCACGGCACTTACATCACAGGCGGACTCAGTACTCAAGGGCAGAGCACTGGCAAGAATGAACGACTGTGAGCCACCACTGTCTCGTAACACAGTAACCTGCCGCTGATCCTCCACCTTCCCTGATAGAGAGACAAAAGCAGTGGAGATGAACGGCTTAAAACACTCATCAGGGCCCATTTTAACAGTGGCCTGACCACGAGGACACACTGTTTTAATCAAGCCCACCTCTTTTGGGTGCTTGCCACCTGTTGCCCGCTCTCGCTTCCAAGCTGCACAGTCTGCTATCATCTAGGTCATGACAAAAAAAACAAGCTCTGTTTAGCCTGGGATCTAACACTGGAACAGGGAACGTAATTGTCAGGAGCTCTACGATAAGTGTCCCGCTGAGGAGGATCACGCTGAAAAAAAACGCTCTTGTGTATCAGTGCAAACTCGTCTGCCAGAGTGGCAGCCTGCTGAAGGGTAGTTTTCTGCTCGTTCAGATAAACTACCGTACGTTCCGGTACACAGTTTTTAAACTCCTCTAACATCATCAGCTCACACACTGAAGTAATGTCCTCAGCTTTACATGCTCTACACCACCTGTCAAAGAGGACTTTCTTCTCCCTCGCGAAGTCCACGTACGTTTGGCCAGAGGTTTTCTTCAGGCCGCGAAAACGCTGCCTGTGGGCCTCAGGTACAAGCTCATATGCCCTGAGAATAGCACCTTTCACATTGTCATACACCAAACTATCCTCGACAGAAAGAGAAGAGCAAGCCTCTTGAGCCTTGCCGACTAGCTTGCACTGTAAAAGAATAGCCCACACATCTTCTGGCCAGCGCAGAGCAGCAGCAATGCGCTCAAATGCACCAAAATAGATTTCCACCTCTGATTCACGAAACACAGGGACCAAAGAAATATGCCTACTCACGTCAAAGGAGGCAGCAGGACCAGAAGGTGTAACGGCAGAATCACCCACCCCAGCTGCATGGAGTTCTAGCTGACGCATCCGGACAGCAGTGTCTGCCTCCATCTTCCTGATCTCCAGCTCCCTCCTGAGCTGAAAATCCCTATCACGCTCCTCCCTCTCACACTGTAGACGAGCCATACGCACTTTTACCCTGGCATCTAATTTAGACCCCGTAGGTGAGGATCCTGCCGAAAACGAGTCAAACTGAGGTATGGTGAAAAGTTTTGCCTGTTCCGTAGTACTCTGAACACCAGGAGTAACACCAACGCGGCCTCCACCATGAGATACTACTGCTACAGCCCCGGCCACCGTGCCAGGAGATTCCACTAAAGTAGGCAGACTCAAAAAACCCTGTTCAACTAGTCCAGTTAGTAAAGTAGCCTTGAGTTCACTTTTAACAAGAGCAGAGGAGACAGAAACGTGATAATGGTCAGCAACTAACCGCAAATCAACCTTCCTACACCAGTCTAGCTGACCCACAGTAGGACTGGCCACAAACTGCTCCAAAACAAAAGCCATTCTTAGCAACGGCTACTTACACATTTTTATTTATATTTTTTACAAACTTCCCCAGATCCTGCCTACCAAACTTACCTAACTATCTTCTGGAGGGTGCCGGGCTCGAGGCGACTTTAAAAAGGCAAACATCAGCGGCCGAAACCCTGAAACGCCTGCCCCCAACAGGGAATAAATCCCCACCCAGGATTACCCTGAAAATAAAAAAGGCAAAATAAAAAATGAGTGCCTGAAGGAAGGACTCATTCAGCCCAGCTAGACACTCTCCTCTCTGAACTTTAAACAGCCAATGCTACCAAACACAATATCAACGCTAAACCACAAACAGATACTCACTCTTTGTCTCAGAATCCCGGACGAGCCCCCATTTGTTACGGCCCCTCCAAGTCTAGGGGTACCAAAACACAAGGATGACCAAGCACGACAAAAAAGAGAGAAAACCGATCTCTGAAGTAACGAACAAGTCGTTTAATGAACAAGACAGGAACACCGGCTCACCAGCCAACTTGCACAGAATACTAAAGAATCGATATATCTAGGAGCACATCTCCTATCAATCGGCAAGACACAGTTTTGTACACATGCAGCCGGAGGAGGAAAAAGGAGGCCTCACTGCAGTCTTCCTCCGGTCCTATATGGAGGCCCTGATTGGGAATTAGGAGCACCTGGGGAGAGGCTGCACCTGGGGATATATTGGACATAGAAACAGGAAATTGCCATTACAGATAGTTTGAATCTCTCCATCCGAACGATGACATGTGATAGCCGCTGTCCAGGGACCGACCTCATTGTTTCAGTATCAGATGGCGTATTTCCGGCACACAGAGGTTACTCTTCCCTCCAGCGCTGTTCACGGCCTCGAGGGTCTGCGCACTGATTCAACCTGTGAGTATCAACGACCTTCTGCTTCACTTTAATACAAACTCATGTTAGTTCAGGGACTTAAGAAAAATAAGTGAAACTTGAACAATGTCCTGCCATCACTTACTTTATGATCAAGACAACTAACTGACATTATATTGTCCAACGTAATCTTTACACTTTGCAAAGTCATCCCGCGGCATGTGTTTGAAACCCTGCTTTAACCCTTAAATGGGCAATCTTATATAAATACTTTTGGAAAATGAATTGATTGCTGTTCCGCATATGACACCCATATGACACTGTTATTAAACTCATATTACACAGTATTTACAACCCATAATACACCCATGTTGCACAGTAAATACACCCTCGTATTACATCAATAATATTACACCGTTATTATACCCGGATTACAGCCATATTGCACACCCTTGTCCCACCGTGACTACTCTATTCAACCCATACTATACCCATGTGACACCTGTTATTAGAGCCATATTACATAAACACCAATATAGCACGGTATTTACACTGTTATTACACGTGTGTGACACATTAATACACCATCTAATACACCCTTGTAGGAGCCGCAATTACGTTTATTTTGATTTATTTGGAACCTTTATTAATGCATTGTTCTGTTTCAGTGAGAGGTGTGCTTTGCTCAGGTGAAGGGGGCGGGGCTAAGCCTTTAAATTGGAGGTGCGTACTACGGGAGAGCAGCAGGCAGCAGCAATACCGTCATTGACACGCAGACGCAACCTTATGCTTAGTCAAAGACAGATTATTAGGATCTGCTGTTTAAGTTTATGTTACATATTGTTTTCCTATTTTGTTTTGCTGGAAATAAACGTTGAAAAGCAACAGAAACGTCCAGTGGATGTTGTTCTGCGAGTCTGACACTGCTTCCGAGGCCCAAGCGCTACATGTGGCCAAGAACAATAACTTTTGAGGTGAAGGTTACAAGACAAACCTTTTGGGATTTTGGCCACTACAGTCGTATTACTCCTATAGTAGACCCATATTGCAACCACAAAACACCAGTTTGACACTGTTACACTATTATTACACTGTTGAAAGGGACATACATAACATATAAAAGTATTGAGACCTTTTACATTGCACAGTTCATAGAAGTGTTTGTATAACACATTTCAGGTGGCTGGAAAGAGGCCTGCTACACAATGGATTATCACCCAGGAGGATCTGCCGTAAATATCTCAACTCGCACTTCAAGCTGCAGCCAGAGTCTAAACGCTGGTATAAAGTGTGAAGAATAATCTTCTGGGATTCAATGCAGAGACAATGTTGAAGAATTGGAGACGGAGAATCTTTCATCAAACACGGAGATTTATTGAAGTAACGGCCGGAGAAGATACACTCAGTTTCATACAGTTAACCGTCTTCCACCGAGCGGACTCTCTGAAGTTCACAGAATATTTCCACCCAATATATATTGAAACAAGCGGATCTGAGATTTATGCGCCTGTCTCTGTTAACCATAACATAATGTACACATTTGCAGAGAAACTCAGAGGCACCGGATAGCCCGCCTTTCTTCAGAAAGCCAGGCGTCCGACCTTTGAGTTGACCCTGAGAACGACATGATGATATTTCACAGATTGAGGAACAACACTCTTAACCAGAGAAGAAGCTCTGCAGACAAGGTCCTAATTCAATATAAGGAGACAGACATGATTAAAATATTTCCCTAACAGCCCCTCCTTTTATCAATTAATTGATAACCAATTAACACTAGTCTAAGAATATTTTAGTCAATACTCAAATCAATGAACGCCTTCAGAGTCTGAGATCACACACATTAATCACATCATAAAAGTAAGCAGAATTGAAACATTTCAATTACCTTGATTGAACACAGTCAATCATAATAAAAATCATCTCTCCTCCGTGTCTGATATCATTTGTCAAAAGCACAATAATAAACACACATGTAATACAAAATATAATGGCAAAATATATGTTTCAAAAAATAAGATCTTTTATCATTTAACACTCAGTTAATCTCATTCTTCAAACACAAATGCAAAGTCAGCTTACATCTCAAAGATTTACTTCAAGGCAATTACTTAGTAAAGCACAATTAGAATTTAGGATTATAAGAAATCCAAATGAGGTATAAAAACTGAATCATGAGAGATCCAGGATAAAATTCTCAGTGATGAATCTGTAATCTGTAAAGTTCAATGTCCTCAATCTTAACATTATTTTACGTTTACTTTGATACGCTTCATTCAAGAGTAAGGCATTTTAGTAGTTACATACATTTCATTCAAATACATTTGTTCAATATCTGAAAAGGAAGAATCAGATATTTATTGTATAACAACCTGAAAAGGAAAAATCAAAACATCTGTTCTTTATTCTGAAAGTCAACTGTAATCAATTTATTAATCACTGAAACGGCGGTACCCATGGGGCAGAAACTGCGATGGAGACCCATGGATCTCGCAATTCCTTGTTGTACATTAATATTATTTCATCTGCAGTTGAATACCCCACAATCCTCTGTGGGGCCTGGAGAGCAGTTTTGGCGCACCTGCGTATGGCCAATTTAACTACAGTTATCAAACAGGTAATTAGGATTAGCACACCCAAGATAAACACAGCAACAGTAACAACAAATTTAACCAACCCCGCTCCCCAGGATCCAATAGTTCCACTTAAATCACCAAATGTAAACCCATGTGTTTCATGCAATTGTTTTATTCCCCGAGCAGTATCATGTGCCATATCCAGAACTTCAGGTGTAGCATCAGAGATGAAAGAACAACACTCAGACCCAATCACCTTACATGTGCCTCCCTGAGCAGCGAGGACGAGATCCAGCACCATGCGATTCTGTAGTGCTACTGTCCTAACTTCCTGCAATTCTTTGTGTTCAGCCAACATCGCTGTGTTAGATACATTTAGATGTTTTTCCACGACTTCTGACAGGGCCACAATCTCCTGTTGAGTAACATAAATACCGTACCAAGGCAAAAATAGGCTCGCTATCTGTTGTCCTTGTGTAATTGATCTGCTATTCCGATGTAAAGAGGGAAGTATCGCTGCAATCTCACTAGCCTCTACTTTACGGATTAAAGGGATTAGATAGGCTAGATAACAGGTGCCATAGAAAATGTCAAAGGGTACACAGCCATAAGCGCGGTCTCCACAAACTAAGTAAACTCTCTGTGGGAGGGGAATTCTGGCTAATTTTACCCTCACTATGGCATTGCAGTCGCTGTGTCCCACATCTGGAGAAGTATGAGATCCTGCTTCATTCTGGAAACAGATAGACACATTCTTCCATTCATGTACAGTAATTGGTGGTACATAAACTGAGCAATCTCGTGTTAGGGTCTTGCCTAAGGGGATTGGCTGTGTACAGTCATGTATCTTGACTTTAATGGAGTCCACTGTTCTGGACCCAA
The DNA here is from genome assembly GCA_902827135.1 of Harpagifer antarcticus. NCBI lineage: Eukaryota > Metazoa > Chordata > Actinopteri > Perciformes > Harpagiferidae > Harpagifer > Harpagifer antarcticus. The sequence continues at coordinate 13,312 of CADEHL010000300.1, read as the reverse complement.
ACCAGGGCACAACTGTTACCACAGCTTCAACCAACAAAGATGGCGTGTGTGATTGCATTGTGCAATTTAGACTTGTAAGGTTAACTGAACAATTAGTCTGGGCTAGAGCTAACTGGAATCTGTATTCAAAAGCTAAGTTAACATATTTCTTCACGTATATTAGTTTTAAAAACATCAATCGTTTGAAGCCGTCAGGCAGGTAATTTTCATTTACTGTATCAACAATGAGTGAGACTAAACCCTTGTACTGTACATGTTGCTCTGAGTCTAAGGGGTAGGATGGAGTGAAGCAATCCTCAGCTTCATCGCTAATTCTGGATGCAATGTCATTCCAGCTTATTAAATCATAATCAGCTTTCGTGAACGGAATTGGGCTAAACATTGGAGAATGCATGGATTCTGGCATGTTTTGGCACAGCCAACAGTTGCTAACATTACGTTCATGTGCGTAGTCTATCATTAAACTTATTGCAGAATTAGTTTTAGCTCGTTTAAGTGGAGTGATTAAGGCCTTTTTTGAAGAATCTACATCACCTCCTGTTTGTTTAAGTGGAGTGGATAGAAAATCTGTTTTGCTATCTGGTCCAGTATATGTGCATTTAGTGACAGGTGAATTGGGGACTTTATAATCTGGTTTCCTCGATGTGCATTGTACCTCATTCATTATCAGTTTTCTTAATTGTTCCATGGTAGTACACCATAATTCTGAGGGCATGTTGAAGGGCATGGTGTTGAGTGCTATTCTTACCACCTCCTTTGTTCTCCCGAACCACTGGTACTGGTTTTGCGGATACATTCCCCATGTCAAGTAATCATCACCCTTGATTGAAGACACAGCAAACACAATAATACAGTTAGATGGGTTACATATTGAAGTTGAACAGTTAAAAGAAATAGTCTCTATTTCATGAGTGATGTCGACGATCCTCTTTACTCTTCCTCCTTCTCTCTCTCTCTGTCTCTCTCGCACCATACTGAATGTCTGTGTGGTGTTTAGATACAACCTGTCCTTGTCGCTAGGCACTGATTTGCCCGTTGGTGTTGTTTTGCCCTCAGGGTCTGGACCATGAGTAGTCAAGTCGTCTGCGCTCTTGGATAAGAGCACCTTATCTTCTCTCTCAGAGGGGCGAGAGCCCTCGCCACCTGTCGTTGAGATTTCCACAGCTTCATCTAGTAGGGCGTTCTTGGCCAGGTACAGCAAACCCAGGATGACGATGATGATGACTGCCTTCATACGCCAGCATCCGGTAGAGGGGAGAGATGACATCTGGAGGCGTGGATCCACTCCGCTCTGCCTTGGACTCTTAGGGCGGTTCTGGTCACGATCAACACCTGGAACGGACCTTTCCACCTGTGTGACAGGGAATCTTTTTCAAGAGATTTGATTAGTACATTATCACCAATCTTAAAAGGGTGGGTGGGCTCTTCCCCCGGCTGAGGGAGCCTATCAGCCACCTGCCTGTGAAACTTTCTCAACATGTCAGTTAGATATTTTACATAGTTAGTCATGTAATCCTCTGTCCACAGAAGGGTGAGTGTGTGGGGTGATGCTGGGGGGCTAGACCCTGTGAACATTACTCTTCCCATCAATACTTCGTGTGGGCTGAGCCCTGTCGTTGCATTTGGTGCGCTTCTGATGGAGCACAGAACTAGCGGCAGCGCGTCTACCCAATTTAGTCCTGTGGTCAACATTGTTTTAGTGAGTTTCTCTTTTATAGTCAAGTTCATTCTCTCAACCTGGCCTGAGCTCTGCGGGTGATAGGGAACATGCAATTGCCATTTAAACCCTAACACTGTAGCTAGACTCTGGGTTATCTTAGAAATGAATGCTGGACCTCTGTCACTGTTAATCCCTGCTGGAACACCAAATCTAGGGATAACATCTTTGAGAAGACACTTTACAACTGTTCTAGCGTCTTCTTTTCTGGTAGGGTAGGCCTCTACCCATTTGGAGAACTGGCACACTATTACCAAAAGATATTTGAATCCTTGGCATGGTGGCATATGCGAAAAGTCAATTTGCATATTTACAAAGGGCCCTGAAGGGGGCGGTAGATGTTCATGCTGAACCAGACCACTTCTTCTTCTTGTTTGCTGGCATATCATGCATCTATCTACTAGGGTCTGTGTGGCTAGTGTGATGCCTGGGGCAAACCATTGTGATTTTATAATCCCATTCATCCCTCCTTTTCCTACATGTGATTTGCCATGTGCAACATGTGCCAGAACATGGAGGAACGAACGGGGACAAACCATCCGGCCGTCCGGGTGGAGCCACAAGCTGGACTCAGCGTCAAGTGTACAACCTCGTCTTAGCCATAAATCTTTCTCCCTAACATCAGCGCGGGCTTGCATTACCGCGACATCATTAAAGGAAGGCAAAGAAATCGGTTCTGTGGGTTGTGTCAGGGGGCATTGGAGCACCATAGAAGAACATGAAACTGCTGCTTGTTTAGCCGCGGTGTCGGCTAACGCATTTCCACGCGAAATAGGGTCATCAGAATTTGTGTGAGCAGCACATTTCACTACTGCTAGCTGTGCAGGGAGCAGGATGGCGTCTAACAACTGAGCTACCAACGCATGATGTTGAATAGGCTTACCAGCCGACGTTAAGAAACCGCGCATCTTCCACAAGACACCAAAATCATGGCACACACCAAATGCATACCTGGAGTCTGTGAAAATGGTTGCAACTTTTCCTTTAGCCAAAATACACGCCCTCAGCAGAGCATGCAACTCTGCAGCCTGAGCTGACGTGCCATTTGGCAAGGCCTGGCTTTCCAAAACTTCCCAATCGTTCACAACAGCATAGCCTGCTAAATGAACTGTGTCAGACGGCCTGCTCGCAGATCCGTCTGTGTAGAGAATCATATCTGAATTAGGGATAGGAGTTTGCAACATATCAGCTCTGGGGGAAGAAGACATGTCAATCGTTGTGACGCAGTCATGTGTTATTTCAAAATCTGGAATTGGCACCAGTGTAGCTGGGTTTAGGGGGGGGGAACGTTTAAGAGTGATGTGTGGACTTGAAAGAATTACTGCCTCATAACCAGATCGCCTAGCTGCTGTCATATGCTGAGTAGCAGAGGTGTTCAGAATATGCAAAACTGCATGTGGGACATGTACTACACAGTCACTGGCCAGTACAATAGAAGAGGATTGTTTAATAACAATTGCAACTGCGGCTACTGCTCGCAGGCATGAAGGCATACCAAGTACCACAGGGGAAAGTCGAGACGAATAGTATGCAACAGGCCGGAAATTGGATCCATGCTTTTGTACCAAGATGCCAGTTGCAAAGCCCAACTTCTCATGGACGTGTAGATGAAAAGTTTGATGGTAGTCAGGAAGACCCAGGGCCGGAGCCGACGTGAGGGCCTGCTTTAAGTCCTGAAAAGCTGTGTGCATGTCCTCAGACCAGTGAACAATGTTAGGTGCGGCCTGCAGAGTGGCAGCACGTAGGATGGAATCCATGGCAGCGTACTCGTATATCCAATGTCTGCAGTAGTTTGCCATGCCCAAGAAGGAAAGCATTTCCTTTTTAGTTCTTGGTGGAGGAACTTTGTTCAACAGGCAGATTCTCGCAGGTGAGAGGAGGCGGTGTCCATCTCTCAGAATGTGACCCAAATACGTGACCTCAGTCTGGCAGTATTGCAACTTGGCCAGGGATGCTCTGTGTCCGCATTCAGAAAGTCTTTCATGAGCAGAATGGAATCGATGCGACAGGCGTCTCTGTTAGGTGATGCAATCAACAGGTCATCAGCATACTGAAGTAGGGTGCTTCCTCCTGTCAGAATCAGAGTGTCCAGATCTCTTTTAACAGCTGCTGCGTACACAGTAGGCGACTCAACATAGCCCTGTGGGAGGCGCGTGTATGTGATTTGTTTACCTTTAAAAGTAAATGCAAACAGATACTGGCTTTCTGGATGCAAAGGAATAGAGAAAAATGCTGAACATAAGTCAATGACTGTGTAATACTTAGAGTCTGGGGGTAGAGAAGCAAGTATTGAATTAGTGTCAGGCACTATGGGAGCTGTTGGGATGACAATGGCATTAATAGCTTGCAAATCTTGGACAAAACGCCACTCATTAGGGCGATTGTGCTTAGGTATTGGCAAAATGGGCATGTTGCAGGGACTTTCTGTGAATCTTAATACACCTTGATCAAGCAGTGATTGGATGACTCCTTCAATTCCCAAAATGGCTCTATGGGGTAAATTGTACTGTCTGTTAGCAGGCAATCTGGCATTGCTTTTAAGAGTCACTCTGTGGGGGGGAGCTGAACTAACAAAGCCCACATGATTCTTATGTTTTGCCCACAAACTGGGTGGAACATCAGCAAAGTCCGAAGGGGGGGCCAAATTCTGTGGGTGGGGGTGGCTGTAAATGAAGGAACGTGCTTTGGGGGAGGGAAATGTCTTCAGTGAGACGCAGCATGTAAAAGTCTCCTCCAAAGTTGTTTACATTAGGTGTGTGTGTGTGGGAGTCAGAGATCATTGCTGCTTCCAACTGAGCATAGCAGTGGGCTGCCATTGCCCCCACCTCCTTGGGATCACTTCCTGGAGTGACGGCTAGTATAACATGAGGGATGGTGTTTTTAGCCAGAAGGGCCTGCTGTGCAGGAGTCAGCTTAAGGGGCAACGCACATCCTTGTGGTCCCAAAAACAGAAATTGCTCGCATTCCAACTGATCTGAGCTGTTGCAAAAACGTCTTACTGATAGCGCATAATTCTCTGATGGGTTAAAAGCAGCTGTGCAATGACATTTCAACACAGGCCGCATAAGAGACATTAAGGAAGCACATACAGGGGAGATGCTGGCAATTTTCTGAATCCCTGTTGTGGAGAAAACAGAAATCATATTGAAATCTGGAAATGACCAACAATAAAGGTTGTCCTTAGATGATTGAATGAATTGGACAGCCTGGTAAACTTTGCTGTCGGGAATAGTTAAAAACAAACCATCCGGAGTACAATGTATTGTTGCCTGTAATTTACAAAGTAAATCTCTGCCCATCAAATTAATCGGACTTCCATCTGAAATAATGAAAGAATGTTGCACATTTGACCCATCGATTGAAACATTAGTATTCTCTGAAATGGGTTCGGACATAGGAACGCCAGAAACGCCCATTGTTGTAACGAAATCATTTGTTGCTTCACACACTTTCTCCTTAGTACGTACTGCTGACAATGTGGCGCCGCTGTCAATCAAAATATCTACAGCTGTTCCACTAAAATCAACGGGCATAATCGGATCTTCACGCGGGTTATTAGAAAGGCGAATTGTTGCTGCTTGAATGGGGAAATATTGTGAATCTGACCGTATTTCTTCTCTATGGCAGCTCTATCTCCTATTAAACCCACTTTGCAGACTGTGTTGCTCATGTGGAGCCTGTCTGTCATAGTGTTGCGGGGACATTATTGCAGGTTGCCTGGGTGGCTGGGGGAGAGCGGGCAAAGATTGTGCATTTTGTTGTGCACCCCATCTCTTTTCACACTGACCAGCCCAGTGATCCATGGACCCACAAACGTGACACGGCTTTTTGGGATTTTTGTTCTGCTGTTGTCTATTCTTATCATGATAACCCTGTGATTTTCCATGATTTTGATACTGCTGTGTGCGGTTCTGTCTAGGGCTGCACGATTTTGTGAAAAAATCTAATTGCGATTTTTCTGAAAAAAATTGCGATTGCGATTCGAATTGCGATATTTGTTTTTAAGCTACCCAACGGAGGTTTATTGTAAAATGCGGCCATATCTCCGGCTAGGAAGGTCGTATCAACGTGCTCCCGTCTCTAGCACCCCGAGCTATGAGTGAAATAACTAAACTTACATGAAACTTCCGTTGCTTTAAAGTCAAGCTTCAGTTTAAGATTCACCCTGTAATAGAAACATGTGATGGAGCATTAAAAAATACTTGGCAGGTGATTGGAACCATGTCTTTAGCGAGGTAGTGCGTTATCGAATTAGTTATCTCACGGTGCCTTCGTGAGCCCTTTTCATACGGCGTAACGGCCGCAAATGACTCTGAAACAGTAGCTTGCTTAGCGCTAGACTGGGCTACGGGACGAAACACTGCATTTCTGGCTGTGCACTCGTCATATACCTGCCTGTGGTGCCTTTTCAAGTGCTGATAAAGGTTTGTTGTGTTGCCTCGGGATGTAGCGACTTTTCCCTGACATGTGGAGCAAAAAACCTGCTTTTGTCCCACATCTGTGGTCCTAAACCCGAAATATGTCCAGACCACCGAAGTGCTGCTTTTTTTCGGGACTAAATTATCCAACGTTTCTTCTGGCGCGGCTGCAGACATTTTAGGGTGTTAGAAATGTCTTCACACGTGGGCGTTTCACGTGAAGTGTTGCTGTTGGGCGTATACTTAAGTTACCTTGGGCCACTTCTGATTTGTTAACAATGGTTGGTACATGTGGAGCACAGCACTTCTGATTGGTGTGGATGACTGACACACAACTTTTTTTATAAAGTAAAAAAAAAAAAAAAAAAAAAATCGCAGGCTTTGCGATTCGAAAATCGCATCATCTCGAATCGCGATTTCGATTTAAAATCGATTAATCGTTCAGCCCTAGTTCTGTCCCTGAATCTTTTGGAAATTATCTGCGCCCTGATAAGCCTGTGTATTTTGAGGCAATTGTTGCATCATTTGAGTATTTCTAGGATGCAAAAATATCTGGCTCCTATGCAAGGCACGCATTGTGGCTATTGTGGCTTGCCAGTTTTTAATTTGCCATTCAGGTGTTGCTATCATGTAGGCACGAGCTGCCTCTGGAGTTAGGCTCTGCACTAAACTCTGAATCGCGAACAAATCATTTCCTTCCCTTTTAATGCCTGCATTATTATCCCATACAGTCATGAAACGCTGGATAAATTCTGGGACAGTTTCTGTTGGGTTCTGTACGCAAGCCAACACTTGGGAAAAATCTGTGTGAGTTTTAGCGCATGCTCTAACAGCCAAAGCAGCGACATTCTGAATCCACATGTCGCGCGTCTGTGTCAAAGGCCAATCGCCTGCAGGCTTGCATGCAGGGAATTTAAACTCATCTTTGCATGTGGACCAATCTGCCTTGTACGTTAGGATTATCAGCTGTTTCACATCATGAACCAAACAGTTATAAACTGAGCAGACATTAGTCAACCATGACAGATACTCATCTGGACTTTTAGTGGGATTTGGAGCGTGATTAGTGACATCCATGACCTCCGCGGGTGTCCAAGGTTTATAAACTGGAACCTCTCCTATCAGAATTTTCGGGGCGGTTACAGTGTCGGCAGAATTATTATTTGGAGATGTTTGCGTTTGCATGATCCTTTTACGCTGGACAGCCCTCGGAAAACTGCTGCCGTACGGCGTGGCTTTATATTACATTATTACATTACATTACATTTCATTTTAGCTGACGCTTTTATCCAAAGCGACTTACAGTGACCAATTACAGGGACATTCTCCCTGGAGTAACTAAGGACTAAGTGCCTTACTCAAGGGCACACTAGTGGTGGTGTTCCTGGCGGGATTTGAACTCACAACCTTCTGATCTTCAGCCCACCTCACTATCCATTAGACCACCACTATCCACTAATAGTCCATTAAACGGAGCGGCGGAGTGAAAGGAGGGGGGGTCCGTGGCTGGCTGCTGTCTGAAAAATCCCCCTCCGTCTCCTCTGCCCTGTTCTCTTGTTGTGTCACATCTAGTCCGTTATAATGTCCTGGCTGGTATCTTAATCTATTTTTATTTATGATAGCTGCCGCTGACATTAACAGATCATCATCGGAGTTTCTTGCAGCAGTATTTGAGAGATCAGTTGCGGGAATCAGTTGTGTACATAGGGAGATAGCCTGTTGCTCTTCCAGCAGCCCTGCGTCTGTTAAAATGCAAATGAGCTGATCTGGGCTGGGAGACTTTCCTTGTCTTTTCAGCCAATCAAAAATGACAGATTTAGCTATGGCTCCTGCGTCTTCTCCGTGTCTTTCCCTAATTATTGACATGTTTTCTGATTTAACATCGAACGCAGCCTCTAGACTGAGCAAATGACAAGTCGCCGCACATTTGGAAATTCTTTCAATTAAAGCATTTGAGCTCTGTGGAGGCTATTTCTTTACCAACTGATTTTTCATTCTTTCGTTCATCATATCCTCTTTTCTCTGCAATAGACATCCAAGCTTTGAGACAACCCGACATGTATCCTATATCCCAGGACGGGTTCGGATCATTTTTCACAATTTGAAATGCTTGCCATAAAACTGCCATGTCAAAGCTCCCTGTCAACGGCCAGTCAAATTGAATCTTTCCTTTCTGATTATTTTGTTGTGAGTGCTCACAAAGTAAAGAAGTAAACGGCATAACTTTAGACCAATCCAAGCTTCTTCCTATAATCCCAGACGGCATATTGGGTGAAAACATGTGAAGATAGTGGGTCTCTGTAACTGGATTTTTAGAAAAAGTTTTATTGCGTTCATTAATTTTCCTCTTACCAACTGACTCCTTTGTGGACTGAGAATTACCCATGTTTAACGGTTAGTACAATCAACAGATTGCAGATTAGACAAACAAACATAAAACCACAGCAAACCTCCGTGTGACAGAAAGTTTAATTTAATCCGAATAAAGAGAACTTCAGCGGGGGTTGGGAAATATAATTAATATGAGTGCCTTCTTACTCATATTAGCTTAGACTGGATCTGTTGAAGAGCAATAACGAATTTATCCTCAAATCAACAACCACTATGCTAGTTTAGTGGTGGATTCCCTCTGTCCAGAGAATAAAACCATCAGTTTATCCTCCGTATTTATCAACCCATAATTTTCTTACAACAATGAAAAAAATGATCGTTTAATGACACATTCTCGCATTCCGCCCCATATATGACAATCTTAGTTTAGTTCCCAAAACGACTATGGTGCGAGGAAAGGAATGTTATAACACTAAACTGAATTTTCTTCTGCTCTACTGCGCTCCGCAGGGGGGGGGAGGGACACATGCAGGCCCGCTCTGCCTCTCTGCAGCAGCACAGGGTCCGCTTTAAAACAGCTGTTTTTATTCTATTTTGACCGCTGAAGTCTCCAGAATTCGGCGATTTGTTTCAATACAAATCCATAACATTGCTCTAATGCAGAAATCCACTTTACTGATTCTCTATTTTAAGGTCTCTCCGAAATTTAAATAGAGACACCGAGAAAAAAAATGTGCAGCCTTTCAGCTTCACAGGTAATTTTGATATCGTCAATCACAGATCCTGGTAAGGCAATATTCAAATAGATTTGAAATTACACTTACCAGTATTCTGAAGATATATTTGATATTCTGTCGTGACGCCAATCTGTGAAGAATAATCTTCTGGGATTCAATGCAGAGCCAATGTTGAAGAATTGGAGACGGAGAATCTTTCATCAAACACGGAGATTTATTGAAGTAACAGCCGGAGAAGATACACTCAGTTTCATACAGTTAACCGTCTTCCACCGAGCGGACTCTCTGAAGTTCACAGAATATTTCCACCCAATATATATTGAAACAAGCGGATCTGAGATTTATGCGCCTGTCTCTGTTAACCATAACATAATGTACACATTTGCAGAGAAACTCAGAGGCACCGGATAGCCCCCCCTTTCTTCAGAAAGCCAGGCGTCCGACCTTTGAGTTGACCCTGAGAACGACATGATGATATTTCACAGATTGAGGAACAACACTCTTAACCAGAGAAGAAGCTCTGCAGACAAGGTCCTAATTCCATATAAGGAGACAGACATGATTAAAATATGTCCCTAACATAAAGAGAAGTGGGGAAATGGAGGAAGTTGAAGGAGAGTTGAAGGAGACTGCCGGCTGTGTGGAGTTTCATGACAACAACGACAACATGAGGCGTCAGCACACCCTGAGCATCGGGAACCTGCAGAAGGACGACTCGGCAGAATACAGACTCACACCCATAGACTGTATAAAGCTCACACCGCAGGATGTGGGGCGGGCCGACCTGCCTGGAGCGGCTCTGTTCGTAGGTCCAAAGACTCCTCGGTCCTCCGGTAGTGACCCGGAAATGGATTTCAGCGCGCCATGTTGAAGGACATCTCATTTCTCTAAATGCACACCGAGGACCGAGGATCGAGCTTCGAGGAGCTCTAACCGAGGAGACACTGATGGTTCCTCCACGGCTCCTCCGCTGCCGCTCCAGGCAGTGTGTATGTGTGTGTGGTAGGCAGTGTGTATGTGTGTGTGGTAGGCAGTGTGTATGTGGTAGGCGGTGTGTATGTGTGTGTGGTAGGCAGTGTGTATGTGGTGGTAGGCAGTGTGTATGTGTGTGGTAGGAGTGTGTATGGTGTGTGGTAGGCAGTGTGTATGTGTGTGTGGTAGGCAGTGTATGTGTGTGGTAGGCAGTGTGTATGTGTGTGTGTGGTAGGCAGTGTGTATGTGTGTGTGGTAGGCAGTGTGTATGTGTGTGTGTAGGCAGTGTGTATGTGTGTGTGGTAGGCAGTGTGTATGTGTGTATGGTAGGCAGTGTGTATGTGTGTGTGGTAGGCAGTGTGTATGTGTGTGGTAGGCAGTGTGTATGTGTGTGGTAGGCAGTGTGTATGTGTGTATGGTAGGCAGTGTGTATGTGTGTGTGGTAGGCAGTGTGTATGTGTGTGTGGTAGGCAGTGTGTGTGTGTGTGTGGTAGGCAGTGTGTATGTGTGTGTGGTAGGCAGTGTGTGTGTGTGTGGTAGGCAGTGTGTATGTGTGTGTGTGGTAGGCAGTGTGTATGTGTGTGGTAGGCAGTGTGTATGTGTGTGGTAGGCAGTGTGTATGTGTGTGTGGTAGGCAGTGTGTATGTGTGTGTGGTAGGCAGTGTGTATGTGTGTGTGGTAGGCAGTGTGTGTGTGTGTGGTAGGCAGTGTGTGTGTGTGTGTGGTAGGCAGTGTGTGGTGTGTGGTAGGCAGTGTGTATGTGTGTGTGGTAGGCGTGTATGTGTGTGGGTAGGCAGTGTGTATGGGTGTGCGGTGTAGTCAGTGTGTGTGTGTGTGGTAGGAGGTGGTAGGGTGTGTGTAGGCAGTGTGTGGTGTGGTGGTAGCATGGTGTATTTGTGTGTGTGGGTGGGTATGTGTGTGTGTGGGTAGGCAGTGTGTATGTGTGTGTGGTAGGCAGTGTGTATGTGTGTGTGGTAGGCAGTGTGTGTGTGTGTGTGGTAGGCAGTGTGTATGTGTGTGGGTAGGCAAGTGTGTATGTGTGTGTGGTAGGAAGTGTGTATGTGTGTGTGGTAGGCAGTGTGTGTGTGTGTGTGGTAGGCAGTGTGTATGTGTGTGTGGTAGGCAGTGTGTATGTGTGTGTGGTAGGCAGTGTGTGTGTGTGTGTGTAGGCAGTGTGTATGTGTGTGTGGTAGGCAGTGTGTATGTGTGTGTGGTAGGCAGTGTGTATGTGGTAGGCAGTGTGTATGTGTGTGTGTGGTAGGCAGTGTGTGTGTGTGTGGTAGGCAGTGTGTATGTGTGTGTGTGGTAGGCAGTGTGTATGTGTGTGTGGTAGGCAGTGTGTGTGTGTGTGTGTGGTAGGCAGTGTGTATGTGTGTGTGGTAGGCAGTGTGTATGTGTGTGTGGTAGGCAGTGTGTATGTGTGTGTGGTAGGCAGTGTGTGTGTGTGGTAGGCAGTGTGTATGTGGTAGGCAGTGTGTATGTGTGTGTGGTAGGCAGTGTGTGTGTGTGTGTGGTAGGCAGTGTGTATGTGTGTGTGGTAGGCAGTGTGTGTGTGTGTGTGTGTGGTAGGCAGTGTGTAAGTGTGTGTGGGAGGCAGTGTGTATGTGTGTGTGGTAGGCAGTGTGTGTGTGTGTGGTAGGCAGTGTGTATGTGTGTGTGGTAGGCAGTGTGTATGTGGTAGGCAGTGTGTATGTGTGTGTGGTAGGCAGTGTGTATGTGTGTATGTGGTAGGCAGTGTGTATGTGGTGTGGTAGGCAGTGTGTGTGGGTGTGTGTGGTAGGCAGTGTGTATGTGGTAGGGTGTGTATGGGGGTGTGGTAGGAGTAGGGTGTATGTGTGTGTGGTAGGCAGTGTGTATGTGTGTGTGGTAGGCAGTGTGTATGTGGGTGTATGGTAGGCAGTGTGTATGTGTGTGGGGGGCAGTGTGTGTGTTGTGGTAGGCAGTGTGTATGTGTGTGTGGTAGGCAGTGTGTATGTGGTGTGGTAGGCAGTGTGTATGTGTGTGTGTGGTAGGCAGTGTGTATGTGTGTGTGGTAGGCAGTGTGTATGTGGTATGGTAGGCAGTGTGTATGTGTGTGTGGTAGGCAGTGTGTATGTGTGTGTGGTAGGCAGTGTGTATGTGTGTGTGTGGTAGGCAGTGTGTATGTGGTAGGCAGTGTGTATGTGTGTGTGGTAGGCAGTGTGTATGTGTGTGTGGTAGGCAGTGTGTATGTGTGTGTGGTAGGCAGTGTGTATGTGTGTGTGGTAGGCAGTGTGTATGTGTGTGGTGGGTAGGCAGTGTGTATGTGTGTGTGGTAGGCAGTGTTGTGTGGTGTGTGGAGCAGTGTGTATGGTTGTGGTAGGCAGTGTGTATGTGTGGTGGGTAGGCAGTGTGTATGTGTGTGGTAGGCAGTGTGTATGTGTGTGTGGTAGGCAGTGTGTATGTGTGTGTGGTAGGCAGTGTGTGTGGTAGGCAGTGTGTATGTGTGTGGTAGGCAGTGTGTGTGGTAGGCAGTGTGTATGTGTGTATGTGTGTGTGGTAGGCAGTGTGTATGTGTGTGTAGGCAGTGTGTATGTGTGTGGTAGGCAGTGTGTATGTGTGTGTGGTAGGCAGTGTGTATGTGGTAGGCAGTGTGTATGTGTGTGTGGTAGGCAGTGTGTATGTGTGTGGTAGGCAGTGTGTATGTGTGTGTGGTAGGCAGTGTGTATGTGTGTGTGGTAGGCAGTGTGTATGTGTGTGTGGTAGGCAGTGTGTATGTGTGTGTGGTAGGCAGTGTGTATGTGTGTGGTAGGCAGTGTGTGTGTGTGTGTGTGGTAGGCAGTGTGTATGTGTGTGGTAGGCAGTGTGTATGTGTGTGTGGTAGGCAGTGTGTAGGTGTGTGGTAGGCAGTGTGTATGTGTGTGTGGTAGGCAGTGTGTATGTGTGTGGTAGGCAGTGTGTATGTGTGTGTGGAGGCAGTGTGTAGTGTGTGTGGGGAGTGGGTGGTAGGGCGAGTAGTGTGTATGTGGTGTGGTAGGCAGTGTGTATGTGGTGTGGTAGGCAGTGTATGTGTGTGTGGTAGGCAGTGTGTATGTGTTGTGGTAGGCAGTGTGTATGTGTGTGGTGGTAGGCAGTGTGTATGTGTGTGTGGTAGGCAGTGTGTATGTGTGTGTGGTAGG
>CADEHL010000299.1:0-45212 GCA_902827135.1 Harpagifer antarcticus | reverse complement strand
GAGCAGCTAGTTCTGAATGGCTTTGTAGGACTGCAGGGTAGCTGGTGAAGGATGCAGCTAGTCTTGAATGTGCTGTTTGTTAGGACTGCATGGTGGATAGCTGCGTGAACGGGATGCATGCTAGTCTTGAATGGCTTTGTAGGACTGAGCGGTAGCTGGTGAAGGTGGTGCCTCGTACTAGTCTGAATGGCTTTGTAGAGCTGCAGGTAGCTGGTTGAAGGTTGTGCGCAGCTAGTCTGAATGGCTTTGTAGAACTGCAGGGTAGCTGGTGGAAGGTGCAGCTAGTCTGATGGGCTTGTAGACTGCAGGTAGCTGGTGAAGGTGCAGCTAGTCTGAATGGCTTTGTAGACTGCAGGGTAGCTGGTGAAGGTGCAGCTAGTACTGAATGGCTTTGTAGACTGCAGGGTAAGCTGGTGAGGTGCAGCTAGTCTGAATGGCTTTGTAGACTGCAGGGTAGCTGGTGAAGGGCAGCTAGTCTGAATGGCTTTGTAGACTGCAGGGTAGCTGGTGAAGGAGCAGCCTAGTCTGAATGGCTTTGTAGACTGCAGGGTAGCTGGTGAAGGTGCAGCTAGTCTGAATGGCTTGTAGACTGCAGGTAGCTGGTGAAGGTGCCAGCTAGTCTGAATGGCTTTGTAGACTGCAGGGTAGCTGGTGAAGGTGCAGCTAGTCTGAATGGCTTTGTAGACTGCAGGGTAGCTGGTGAAGGTGCAGCTAGTCTGAATGGCTTTGTAGACTGCAGGGTAGCTGGTGAAGGTGCAGCTAGTCTGAATGGCTTTGTAGACTGCAGGGTAGCTGGTGAAGGTGCAGCTAGTCTGAATGGCTTTGTAGACTGCAGGGTAGCTGGTGAAGGAGCAGCTAGTCTGAATGGCTTTGTAGACTGCAGGGTAGCTGGTGAAGGTGCAGCTAGTCTGAATGGCTTTGTAGACTGCAGGGTAGCTGGTGAAGGTGCAGCTAGTCTGAATGGCTTTGTAGACTGCAGGGGTTAGCTGGTGAAGGTGCAGCTAGTCTGAATGGCTTTGTAGACTGCAGGGTAGCTGGTGAAGGTGCAGCTAGTCTGAATGGCTTTGTAGACTGCAGGGTAGCTGGTTGAAGGAGCAGCTAGTCTGAATGAAAATGGCTTTGTAGACTGCAGGGTAGCTGGTGAAGGTGCAGCTAGTCTGAAGTACTTTGTAGACTGCAGGGTAGCTGGTGAAGGAGCAGCTAGTCTGAATGGCTTTGTAGACTGCAGGGTAGCTGGTGAAGGAGCAGCTAGTCTGAATGGCTTTGTAGACTGCAGGGTAGCTGGTGAAGGAGCAGCTAGTCTGAATGGCTTTGTAGACTGCAGGGTAGCTGGTGAAGGAGCAGCTAGTCTGAATGGCTTTGTAGACTGCAGGGTAGCTGGTGAAGGTGCAGCTAGTCTGAAGTACTTTGTAGACTGCAGGGTAGCTGGTGGATTTACTCCAGGTGGAACTAAAGTCTGATTCAACACTTGGTTAGATTTCACATCCTTCATCCAGATCTGTGAAGTAACTAAAGGTATTAAATACATGTAGTGGAGTAGAAGTACACAGTAGCATAACATGAGTAAATGTACTTAGTTACTTTACACCATACTGAGCCAGCTCTGCACACTGCCTGAAAGTGAGAGGGCATTAAACATCATGACATAAGTTTAATTTGCATAAAACAAATGGGAGTGTTTTTATACTTATGATCAATACTTTTGTACTGAACTAAATCTCAGGCAACACTTTAGCTAATTGGTACCACTCACTTCAAGACAGTTTCCACTTACTGTGTTTAATTAAAGCAACCGGATAAATCCAGATGGAAGTAAAGAGTTTTACTTTTACTCAACAGTTTGTTTAAAATAAAGACATATACATAAAGTCCTAGTCTGCATCCTGGGGGGTTGGTATCAGTTAGAAGAGGAGATGGATCATCTTAGTTTACTAAACACCTGAAATCACCTTTTTCTGTCACAATATATTTAGTTCATATTGTTATATATCACAGTTTTCTCACAGATTTAGCGAGACTGTGCTCGGTGGACCGTAGTCTTGTTCTGAATTAACATGATGTAACTACTGTAAGTAAATATTGCCAATGAGAAGGCTCGCGGTACTGTGCATAGTTGCATGTAAAAATAACATCGGTATCTGATGCTCTTGAAAAGCCAAATGTGTGCTGGTGTTCGAGGCAAGTTGCATCACTTTAAGTTGCGTTGTAGTTTTGTTATATTTCTCTAATTTGTGTTGGGCTTGTGTCGCGTTACCTTGGTTTGATTTAAGATGTGTCGTCGTTACGTTGCGTTAAGTTATGTTGTGGTTGCGTTGTATTTATGTTGCGTTGTGGTTGCAAACATGAAGTCGTGTTGCTTTATCTTGCCAGATGTAAGTCACGTTGTGGTCACGTTGCATTACCTTGGGGTGCGTTGTGGACGGGGCTTTAAATGGTCCCGTTGTGTTAAGATGAGGTGTCGTGTTTGTATGTGTGGCATTGTTTCAAGTTATGGTTGTGTTGCATTGTGTTGTGTTTGCAGGCTTCAAGTTGTGGTGTGGTCCCGTTGTGTTAAGAGGTGTCGCTTATTATGTGTGTTGTGGTTGCGTGGCATACGGCCCGCAAGCCCGCGAGACTGCTCTCAAAGTGCACCAGATTGATGCCTTCAACTTCAACATTTAAAAACAAATCTTCCCGGGGAGCATGCCCCCGGACCCCCCTATAGGAGGTTAGGTCCCCCCCCACTTAAATCATGTCCACATGGATAGGAAACTAAATACATGTGCACACATCTTGTGTCCATATCTTTCTGTTTTAGTGGTCACGCCACACCGTGCACATGCATGCATGCCACACCGTGCACGTGCATGCATCATCATGGTGAGATGTCTGGATTCAGAGGATGCTTGTTCTTTGCACAGCATGAAAGAAAGGCCAAATGAATGGGCTGTGATTTTAGTTTTTTTAAGCAGAGGTCAATCATTTGCACGGCCCTCGGAGGATGTTGAACAAATGGAAATGGCCCTTGAGAGGAGAAAGGTTCCCCCCCCCGGCTCTAAGTCGTGGTTGCGATGTGCTAAGTAGTGTCGTGTTTGTGTTAGATTGTGGTTGCGTTGCATCACGAAGGAAACACACAAGTTATGAACAGGTTCACAGGTGATTTTAAAAACCAAGTGAAGTACATTTTTCCAAAAACCTTAAAACCGATCCAACCCAAACGGCTAAATGCTCAATAGATGTTTTACCTGTTCCTATGAATCCGTATGTTAAATGAAAAGAAGCGCTGCGCATGCTAACAGCTTCCTCTATTCACACATGAATGATTGACTGCGGCCCCTCTGAGAGTTATCCTACGCGCAGCTTGTTCTGTGCGTCCGTGTTTCAGGTGGGGGTAGTGGAGGGTACTTTACATTACATAAGCTTTACCTGCTTCCTGGCTCTGGGGACGTTAGAGTCCAGGTTTCTTCACGCTGACATAACTCCACATCTCTGGGATGGAGTGATGTGACAGTTATGAGCACAAGGTGTTTCTAATGGTTTGCTGATCACCTGACTCCACAGACAAAAGAATAAAGTATATTTAGCTGTATCTTTTATTCAATATAATGTTTACTTTACTACTGGTTATTTTCTTACTTCACGTTTTTCTTTAACTTGTTATGTTTATATGAATATGTGTATGGTATCTTTTCATTGCACATTTTCAATGGTCATATTTTTATCACATGTTATTTAATCTTCTAACGCAGACATTTTACCTCAACTTTATATAAAAAACTATTTACTTTATCTTTTTATTTGATAGTAATTGCACAGTTTGTATTGTTTTCAGTTTATTTATGAATGAAAGGACGGCATCCCTGTGGCGCTGAAGCCCCTGGCTCCTCCAACGAGGAAGAATTGAAATACTTTGTATGTCTCTGTCACAGATGGAGACAGAGTGAGGGGCCAACAGCTCTTTGTGGTTTGACCCTTTATGTAACGCTATGTCTCTGTCTCTGTCTCTGTCTCTGTCTCTGTCTCTGCAGGGAGTTTTCCCAGCGAGCTACATCCAACTGAAGAAGGCCATCGTCACCAACAGAGGGTACGTTTACAGACCTCCACATGAACAGTTTGAGTCAAATCATTTACATATAGTTTCAATTAACTCTTTTTGACGACTCAAAGCAATGCATATTAAAGGTCCCTGTTATACTGAGCCTGTCTCTGATTGGCTGAAACACCAAACAGATCATTGCAGCATTACCCATAATCCCCTCTGTTTCAGCCCTGTTTCCAAAGTGCTGATTCTCTGTCTGTTACTTTAGATGAGAATAAGGAGCCCCTCCCCACGCCCCTCTGAGAGACATTTGGTTACAAAGAACTCAATGGAGCTCTAGAGGAGATTCAGGTGATAAGGGGGGGGGGGGGGTATCTTGTTGCTGATTGGCTAATGGTTACATAAGACAACACATCGTTATGACATCATAAAGTGGCCAAAATCTGATCAGCTCATTTTCAGACAGGTTTTTATAGAAATGGCTCAAAAAACGTTCAGAGTCTCTTTCCACAGAGGGCACACATGTTGATGTAGAAGAGACATGAAGAAGAGGGGACACATGTTGATGTAGAAAAGACATGAAGAAGAGGGGACACATGTTGATGTAGAAGAGACATGAAGAAGAGGGGACACATGTTGATGTAGAAGAGACATGAAGAAGAGGGGACACATGTTGATGTAGAAGAGACGTGAAGAAGAGGGGACACATGTTGATGTAGAAGAGACATGAAGAAGAGGGGACACATGTTGATGTAGAAGAGACATGGAGAAGAGGGGACACATGTTGATGTAGAAGAGACTGGAAGAAGAGGGGACACATGTTGATGTAGAAGAGACATGAAGAAGAGGGGACACATGTTGATGTAGAAGAGACATGAAGAAGAGGGGACACATGTTGATGTAGAAGAGACATGAAGAAGAGGGGACACATGTTGATGTAGAAGAGACATGAAGAAGGAGGGGACACATGTTGATGTAGAAGAGACGTGAAGAAGAGGGGACACATGTTGATGTAGAAGAGACGTGAAGAAGAGGGGACACATGTTGATGTAGAAGAGACATGAAGAAGAGGGGACACATGTTGATGTAGAAGAGCATGAAGAAGAGGGGACACATGTTGATGTAGAAGAGACATGAAGAAGAGGGGACACATGTGATGTAGAAGAGACATGAGAAGAGGGGACACATGTTGATGCAGAAGAGACATGAAGAAGAGGGGACACATGTTGATTGCAGAAGAGACATGAAGAAGGTGGACACGTGTTGATGCAGAAGAGACATGAAGAAGAGGGGACACATGTTGATGTAGAAGAGACATGGAGAAGAGGGGACACATGTTGATGTGAAGAGGACTGAAGAAGAAGAAGAGGAGACACATGTTGATGCAGAAGAGACATGAAGAAGAGGGGACACGTGTTGATGTAGAAGAGACATGAAGAAGAGGGACACATGTTGATGTAGAAGAGACATGAAGAAGAGGGGACACATGTTGATGCAGAAGAGACATGAAGAAGAGGAGACACATGTTGATGCAGAAGAGACATGAAGAAGAGTGGACACGTGTTGATGCAGAAGAGACATGAAGAAGAGGGGACACGTGTTGATGTAGAAGAGACATGAAGAAGAGGGGACACATGTTGATGTAGAAGAGACATGGAGAAGAGGGGACACATGTTGATGCAGAAGAGACATGAAGAAGAGGAGACACATGTTGATGCAGAAGAGACATGAAGAAGAGTGGACACATGTTGATGCAGAAGAGACATGAAGAAGAGGGGACACATGTTGATGCAGAAGAGACATGAAGAAGAGGGGACACATGTTGATGTAGAAGAGACATGAAGAAGAGGGGACACATGTTGATGTAGAAGAGACATGGAGAAGAGGGGACACATGTTGATGCAGAAGAGACATGAAGAAGAGGAGACACATGTTGATGCAGAAGAGACATGAAGAAGAGTGGACACGTGTTGATGCAGAAGAGACATGAAGGAAGAGGGGACACGTGTTGATTGTAGAAGAGACATGAAGAAGAGGGGAACACATGTTGATGTAGAAGAGACATGGAGAAGAGGGGACACATGTTGATGTAGGAGAGACTGAAGAAGAGGGGACCACATTGTTGATGTAGAAGAGACATGGAGAATAGGGGACACATGTTGATGTAGGAGAGACATGAAGAAGAGGGGACACTGTTGAGTAGAAGAGACATGAAGAAGAGGGGACACATGTTGATGTAGAAGAGACATGGAGAAGAGGGGAACATGTTGATGCAGAAGAGACATGAAGAAGAAGAGACAACACATGTTGATGCAGAAGAGAAGAGAACATGAAGAAGAGGTGGACACGTGTTGATGCAGAAGAGACATGAAGGAAGAGGGACACGTGTTGATGTAGAAGAGACATGAGAAGAGGGGACACATGTTGATGTAGAAGAGACATGGAGAAGAGGGGACACATGTTGATGCAGAAGAGACATGAAGAAGAGTGGACACATGTTGATGCAGAAGAGACATGAAGAAGAGGGCACACATGTTGATGTAGGAGAGACATGAAGAAGAGGGGACACATGTTGATGTAGAAGAGACATGAAGAAGAGGGGACACATGTTGATGTAGAAGAGACATGAAGAAGAGGAGACACATGTTGATGCAGAAGAGACATGAAGAAGAGTGGACACATGTTGATGCAGAAGAGACATGAAGAAGAGGGCACACATGTTGATGTAGGAGAGACATGAAGAAGAGGGGACACATGTTGATGTAGAAGAGACATGAAGAAGAGGGGACACATGTTGATGTAGAAGAGACATGGAGAAGAGGGGACACATGTTGATGCAGAAGAGACATGAAGAAGAGGAGACACATGTTGATGCAGAAGAGACATGAAGAAGAGTGGACACGTGTTGATGCAGAAGAGACATGAAGAAGAGGGGACACGTGTTGATGCAGAAGAGACATGAAGAAGAGGGGACACATGTTGATGTAGAAGAGACATGGAGAAGAGGGGACACATGTTGATGCAGAAGAGACATGAAGAAGAGGAGACACATGTTGATGCAGAAGAGACATGAAGAAGAGTGGACACATGTTGATGCAGAAGAGACATGAAGAAGAGGAGACACATGTTGATGCAGAAGAGACATGAAGAAGAGGGCACACATGTTGATGCAGGAGAGACATGACGAAGAGGGGACACATGTTGATGTAGAAGAGACATGAAGAAGAGGGGACACATGTTGATGTAGAAGAGACATGAAGAAGAGGGGACACATGTTGATGTAGAAGAGACATGAAGGAGAGGGGACACATGTTGATGTAGAAGAGACATGAAGGAGAGGGGACACATGTTGATGTAGAAGAGACGTGAAGGAGAGGGGACACATGTTGATGTAGAAGAGACGTGAAGAAGAGGGGACACATGTTGATGTAGAAGAGACGTGAAGAAGAGGGGACACATGTTGATGTAGAAGAGACATGAAGAAGAGGGGACACATGTTGATGTAGAAGAGACATGAAGAAGAGGGGACACATGTTGATGTAGAAGAGACATGAAGAAGAGGGGACACATGTTGATGCAGAAGAGACATGAAGAAGAGGGCACACATGTTGATGCAGAAGAGACATGAAGAAGAGGGGACACGTGTTGATGTAGAAGAGACATGAAGAAGAGGGGACACGTGTTGATGCAGAAGAGACGTGAAGAAGAGTGGACACGTGTTGATGCAGAAGAGACGTGAAGAAGAGGGGACACATGTTGATGCAGAAGAGACGTGAAGAAGAGGGGACACATGTTGATGCAGAAGAGACGTTGAAGAAGAGGGGACACATGTTGATGTAGAAGAGACGTGAAGAAGAGGGGACACATGTTGATGTAGAAGAGACATGAAGAAGAGGGGACACATGTTGATGTAGAAGAGACATGAAGAAGAGGGGACACATGTTGATGTAGAAGAGACATGGAGAAGAGGGGACACATGTTGATGCAGAAGAGACATGAAGAAGAGGAGACACATGTTGATGCAGAAGAGACATGAAGAAGAGTGGACACGTGTTGATGCAGAAGAGACATGAAGAAGAGGGGGGACACGTGTTGATGTAGAAGAGACATGAAGAAGAGGGGGACACATGTTGATGTAGAAGAGACATGGAGAAGAGGGGACACATGTTGATGCAGAAGAGACATGAAGAAGAGGAGACACATGTTGATGCAGAAGAGACATGAAGAAGAGTGGACACATGTTGATGCAGAAGAGACATGAAGAAGAGGAGACACATGTTGATGTAGAAGAGACATGAAGAAGAGGGCACACATGTTGATGTAGGAGAGACATGAAGAAGAGTGGACACGTGTTGATGCAGAAGAGACATGAAGAAGAGGGGACACGTGTTGATGTAGAAGAGACATGAAGAAGAGGGGACACATGTTGATGTAGAAGAGACATGGAGAAGAGGGGACACATGTTGATGCAGAAGAGACATGAAGAAGAGGAGACACATGTTGATGCAGAAGAGACATGAAGAAGAGTGGACACATGTTGATGCAGAAGAGACATGAAGAAGAGGAGACACATGTTGATGTAGAAGAGACATGAAGAAGAGGGCACACATGTTGATGTAGGAGAGACATGAAGAAGAGGGGACACATGTTGATGTAGAAGAGACATGAAGAAGAGGGGACACATGTTGATGTAGAAGAGACATGAAGAAGAGGGGACACATGTTGATGTAGAAGAGACATGAAGGAGAGGGGACACATGTTGATGTAGAAGAGACATGAAGGAGAGGGGACACATGTTGATGTAGAAGAGACATGAAGAAGAGGGCACACATGTTGATGTAGAAGAGACATGAAGAAGAGGGGACACATGTTGATGTAGAAGAGACATGAAGAAGAGGGGACACATGTTGATGTAGAAGAGATATGAAGAAGAGGGGACACATGTTGATGTAGAAGAGACATGAAGAAGAGGGGACACATGTTGATGTAGAAGAGACATGAAGAAGAGGGGGTAGATTTGACCTCTGTGTGTAAATGTGTAGCTACTTCATCACATGAACCCAGCCGAGTGACACGAGTAGATTTTAGTTGTAGGTCGTTGCAGGTTGAAAGACCTCGATTCCGGGAGTCTAAAAATAAATTGGTTTAAAATCCTAGGTATTTTATTCTCTTTTCTTTCAGTTATTGTTTCTAAATGTCATTTTATAACGCGTTTCTGCAGCACTATTTCTCACTGCTTTTAACGTCTTTTATTTTTGTAAAGCACTTTGAATGACTTGGTGTTGAAACGTTCTATATAAAGAAACTTGCCTTGCCTTTGGAAAGTGTGTCTCAAAGCAGTGTGTGTGTGTGTGTGTGGGTGTGAGTGTGGGTGGTGTGTGTGATGGTGTGTGTGAGTGGTGGGGGATGGGGTGGTGTGCTTGGGGGGGTGTGAGTGTGGGTGTGTGTGTGCGGGTGTGTGTGTGGGGGTGCGTGTGTGTGCGTGTGTGTGGTGCGTGTGTGTGTGTGCATGTGTGTGTGCGTGTGTGTGCATGTGTGTGTGTGCGTGTGTGGTGTGTGCGTGTGTGTGTGTGTGCGTGTGTGTGCGTGGTGTGTGCGTGTGTGTGTGTGTGTGTGTGAAAGCCGGACCACACACACAGAATTGAGAAATACCAACTGGACTCACCAATGCCTGACAGAGAGATGTATTCCTGTCCTCTGAGACACTTGGTCATGTTTCATTGGGACGTCACATCACGGTAGAGGTTTATCAATGAGATATAATCCACGCTCTTCATCCGGGTGGAGGCCACAGCTTTCTCCTCGTCTGGGTGTGGATCCATTGAAGGGCTAATGTGGTGAGATCCTGTTTTCTGTGAAGTTGTTTTGAGAGCCGCTCGCTCTAAATAAGGAATGAGCTTCTTCCTCTCTGACTCCCCTCCAACTTCCAGAGTACATATTTTAATACATTTACATAATGACTGCTTTCTTCACATGAATCAGAGTTACGGAGCGGCTCCCCATTTGCATTTTTTAATTAAAGGCACGCAGAGTAAATGAATTGGACTTAGTGGATCCTTTACTGTTTGGAGAGGAGCTCCAGGGCAGAGGAAGAGGAGAGCTCCTGCGTGAAGATTAATGCATATGGACTACTGCCCACTGTGTGTGTGTGGGCATGTGTGTGTGTGTGTGTGTGTGTGTGCGTGCATGTGTGTGTGATGAGAGAGGATAGTGTGTGTGTGAGAGGATGGTGTGTGTGTGTGTGTGAAGAGTGTGCGTGTGTGTGCGTGCATGTGTGTGTGTGATGTGAGAGGATAGTGTGTGTGTGTGTGTGTGTGAGAGAATGGTGTGTGTGTGAGGAATGTGCGTTGTGTGTGTGCGTGCATGTGTGTGTGTGATGTGAGAGGATTGTGTGTGTGTGAGGAGTGTGTGTGTGATGTGAGAGGATAGTGTGTGTGTGATGTGAGAGGATAGTGTGTGTGTGTGTGTGTGTGATGTGAGAGGATAGTGTGTGTGATGTGAGAGGATAGTGTGTGTGTGTGGGAGAGGAGAGGGGGGGGGTGGGGTGAGGAGTGGTGTGATGTGAGGAGAGTGGGTGGGGTGTGGGGTGTGGAGAGGAGAGTGTGTGTGTGTGAGGAGTGTGTGTGATGTGAGAGGATAGTGTGTGTGTGTGTGTGTGTGTGTGAGAGGAGAGAGAGTGTGTGTGTGTGAGGAGTGTGTGTGATGTGAGAGGATAGTGTGTGTGTGTGTGTGAGGAGGGTGTGTGTGTGTGTGTGAGGATGGTGTGTGTGTGTGTGTGTGTGTGAGGTCTTTCTCTGCAGGATCAACACGCAAACCGTGAAATAAAAGCTCTGAGGTTTGTTTTATCCATGCTGCAGGAACGCGGGAAGTGACTGCTTTAGTGGAGAGAGCAGGAGGAGTGTGTAGAGGTGTGTAGGAGTGTGTAGAGGTTTGTAGGAGTGTGTAGAGGTGTGTAGGAGTGTGTAGAGGTTTGTGGGTGTGTAGAGGTTTGTAGGAGTGTGTAGAGGTGTGTAGGAGTGTGTAGAGGTTTGTAGGAGTGTGTAGAGGTGTGTAGGAGTGTTGTAGAGGTTTGTAGGAGTGTTGTAGAGGTGTGTAGGAGTGTGGGTAGAGGTGGTAGGAGTGTGTAGAGGTTGTAGGAGGGTGTAGAGTGTGTGTAGGAGTGTGTAGAGGTGTGTAGGAGTGTGTAGAGGTGTGTAGAGGTGTGTAGAGGTTTGTAGGAGTGTGTAGAGGTGTGTAGGAGTGTGTAGAGGTGTGTAGGAGTGTGTAGAGGTGTGTAGGAGTGTGTAGAGGTGTGTAGGAGTGTGTAGAGGTTTGTAGGAGTGTGTAGAGGTGTGTAGGAGTGTGTAGAGGTGTGTAGGAGTGTGTAGAGGTGTGTAGGAGTTTGTAGAGGTTTGTAGGAGTGTGTAGAGGGTGTGTAGGAGTGTGTAGAGGTTCGTAGGAGTGTGTAGGAGTATGTAGAGGTGTGTAGGAGTGTGTAGAGGTGTGTAGGAGTGTGTAGAGGTGTGTAGGAGTGGTAGAGGTTTGTAGGAGTGTGTAGAGGTTGTGTAGAGTGTGTGTAGGAGGTATGGTTAGGAGGTGTGTAGAGGTTGTGTAGAGGTTTGTAGGAGTGTGTAGAGGTGTGTAGGAGTGTGTAGAGGTGTGTAGGAGTGTGTAGAGGTTTGTAGGAGTGTGTAGAGGTGTGTAGGAGTGTGTAGAGGTTCGTAGGAGTGTGTAGAGGTGTGTAGGAGTGTGTAGGAGTGTGTAGAGGTGTGTAGGAGTGTGTAGAGGTTTGTAGGAGTGTGTAGAGGTGTGTAGGAGTGTGTAGGATTGTGTAGAGGTGTGTAGGAGTGTGTAGAGGTTTGTAGGAGTGTGTAGAGGTGTGTAGGAGTGTGTAGAGGTGTGTAGGAGTGTGTAGAGGTGTGTAGGAGTGTGTAGAGGTGTGTAGGAGTGTGTAGAGGTGTGTAGGAGTGTGTAGAGGTGTGTAGGAGTGTGTAGAGGTTCGTAGGAGTGTGTAGAAGTGTGTAGGAGTGTGTAGAGGTGTGTAGGAGTGTGTAGAGGTTTGTAGGAGTGTGTAGAGGTTCGTAGGAGTGTGTAGAGGTTTGTAGGAGTGTGTAGAGGTGTGTAGGAGTGTGTAGAGGTTCGTAGGAGTGTGTAGAGGTGTGTAGGAGTGTGTAGGAGTGTGTAGAGGTTTGTAGGAGTGTGTAGAGGTGTGTAGGAGTGTGTAGGATTGTGTAGAGGTGTGTAGGAGTGTGTAGAGGTTTGTAGGAGTGTGTAGAGGTGTGTAGGAGTGTGTAGAGGTTTGTAGGAGTGTGTAGAGGTTCGTAGGAGTGTGTAGAGGTGTGTAGGAGTGTGTAGAGGTGTGTAGGAGTGTGTAGGAGTGTGTAGGAGTGTGTAGGTGTGTGTAGGAGTGTGTAGGAGTGTGTAGGAGTGTGTAGAGGTGTGTAGGAGTGTGTAGAGGTTTGTAGGAGTGTGTCGAGGTTTGTACGGAAGAGGATTAGGGCCAAAACATTTCGTAGATCCGAAATTGATTTTTAAAATTTGAATTCTAATATTAAAGTCACAATTCCGAAATAATGTCAGAATTCTGGATTCAAGTCAGAACTCCGATTTTAAATTAGTATTCGAAGACAGAAAGTCAGACGTATGGAACAAATAAATGTAATTGTCCAGCAGGGTCTCCAGCACGAAACTGCAGAATGCTAACCTGCATATGTTGGGACATTTGCACAATTAGTATACATTGTGTTAATTAGCATTAATGTCACTTTAAGACTCTGTTTCTTAATTGTTTTGTAGCTCAAACAGTCATTCCAGTGGTTCAGTCTTTAGAGATGCATCTGGATTTCTGGTGCCACGACATGTTTTTAAAGCTCGGTTGGATGCTAGTCAATGGGAAGCTATTGGTGTTTATGTGGATAATTATGTAAATGATGTTGTTCTGTTTATGTTTGATGTGGAACTACTTGAGCAGGTTGGAAAAGAGATCAATGGGATTTATCTAAATAAAGGTTTGAAATTAAATTAAATGTTAAATCGTGTTTTTAATGCTAAACCCTAATTGGAAAAGTTACTAAAGCAGTCAAATAAATGTAGTGGAGTGAAAATGTCTCCCTTTTGAAATGTAGTGACCTAGACGTATAACGCAGCATTAATGGAAGTAAAGTAGAAGAACAAACACAGTCCAATGTCTTTCCACCCTGAATGTTTCCCTGTTTCAGATCTTCCGGTTGATTGAACACAGTTTTCCTTTTGTTTGGTTAAAGTCACAATCGGTTCCCTGCTCTTAGAGATAACTAGTGCGACCGAATGTCCCCGGTTACTCCCCGTCTTAACGTGACACATGTGAACAGTGGTGCTCATTGATTACACGCAGCGCTGATGTTTTTGGGCAGAATGTTCTTCTTCTATGGTGCATTGGACTGTAACGCTGACATGCCCCGAAAACACAAATCACTTGAACTCACCATTGTTGAAGCCTAACTGTGTGTAACGCGAAGCAAAGGAGCCACAAACAAGGTCAACT
Source organism: Harpagifer antarcticus (assembly GCA_902827135.1). Lineage (NCBI taxonomy): Eukaryota > Metazoa > Chordata > Actinopteri > Perciformes > Harpagiferidae > Harpagifer > Harpagifer antarcticus. The sequence goes on along the minus strand of CADEHL010000299.1, from coordinate 31,692 downwards.
GTGTGTTCTGTAATCTACTAATACATGTGAATATCAGCGATGCGTTACATGGTGCATTGATATGACATCTTATATGCAATATTTACATGTTGAAAGTTCATATTCACAGTATCCCAATACGTTTGATTCCATGTGTCTTAAATGTATGTTTATAATTTAAAAACATCTGATTTATTAAGTCCTCCAAGGAAGTTACGTTTTTTATATTCTCTGTACGATTACTGAAACACCTGCTGGTCTGTGTGTCAGGATATTTGGGGGAAGGGCAAAGAAGAGGTTATCCAATTAAAAAAAATCCACTTTTGTTGACATTGCTTGAGTGTTGCATTCATGTGCTTTAGTCAGAAAAATGAGTTCCCAACTAGAACCTTTCACATCGGAGTGGACATACAAAAAATGTGTTTTAATTTGTTGTGATATCATTAACAACGACTCATTCAAGTTAGATTAGATTCAAATAGATTTATTTGTATTGATTTACATTTGGAAACGTTTTTCATCAGACAACGCATTGCACATGAAGGAAAGAAACTCCCTCTGGAGGATTTTAGCCTCTGCAGACCATTTACATGCACTAAAACCAATATAGCACACTACAGGGAAGGAAACCCCCCAAACACCAGACTAGGGACTCTTTAAAACGGAGCAAATGGACTTGAATTGTTTTGGAGGAGAGGGCGCGAAGAGGCAGAACGTTACAAAATGTGCTTGGATAGAAATGTGAAGTCTGATCTCAGAGATGGAGTTTTTAAAGTAATGTGTTTCTATTTGATCTCTCAAGTCTTATTAATGCTCCACCTTTCTCTCTCTCTGCCTTTTACATTACATTACATCACATTACATCACATTACATTACATCACATTACATTACATCACATTACATTACATTACATTACATCACATCACATTACATCACATTACATTACATTACATTACATCACATTACATCACATTACATTACATCACATTACATTACATTACATCACATTACATCACATTACATTACATTATATTATATTACAGTACATTACATTACATTGCATTACATTACATTACATTACATTGCATTACATTGCATTACATTATATTACATTACAGTACATTACATTACAGTACATTACATTATATTACATTACATTACATTACATTGCATTGCATTGCATTACATTACATTGCATTGCATTACATTATATTACATTGCATTACATTGCATTACATTATATTACATTACAGTACATTACATTACAGTACATTACATTATATTACATTACATTACATTACATTGCATTGCATTGCATTACATTACATTACAGTACATTACATTATATTGCATTACATTGCATTACATTATATTACATTACAGTACATTACATTACAGTACATTACATTATATTACATTACATTACATTACATTGCATTGCATTGCATTACATTACATTACATTACATTACAGTACATTACATTATATTACATTACATTACATTGCATTACATTGCATTACATTACATTACATTGCATTACATTATATTACATTACATTACATTGCATTACATTGCATTACATTACATTGCATTGCATTACATTATATTACATTACATTACATTGCATTACATTGCATTACATTGCATTGCATTTCATTGCATTGCATTACATTACATTGCATTACATTGCATTGCATTACATTACATTGCATTACATTATATTACATTACAGTACATTACATTACAGTACATTACATTATATTACATTACATTACATTACATTGCATTACATTACATTACATTGCATTGCATTACATTACATTACATTACATTACATTATATTGCATTACATTGCATTACATTATATTACATTACAGTACATTACATTACAGTACATTACATTATATTACATTACATTACATTGCATTGCATTACATTACATTACATTACATTACATTGCATTACATTATATTGCATTACATTGCATTACATTATATTACATTACAGTACATTACATTACATTATATTGCATTACATTACAGTACATTACATTACATTACATTGCATTACATTACAGTACATTACATTATATTACATTACATTATATTACATTGCATTACATTGCATTACATTACATTACAGTACATTACATTACATTATATTGCATTACATTGCATTACATTATATTACATTACAGTACATTACATTACAGTACATTACATTATATTACATTACATTACATTGCATTACATTACATTACATTGCATTGCATTACATTACATTGCATTGCATTACATTACATTACATTACATTACATTGCATTACATTATATTGCATTACATTGCATTACATTATATTACATTACAGTACATTACATTACATTACATTACATTGCATTACATTAAAGTACATTACATTATATTACATTACATTATATTACATTGCATTACATTGCATTACATTGCATTATATTACATTACATTACATTACATTACATCACATTACATTACATTGCATTACATTGCATTACATTACATTACATTGCATTGCATTACATTACATTACATTACATTGCATTGCATTACATTACATTACATTACCTTACAGTATATTACATTATATTACAGTACATTACATTACATTGCATTGCATTTAGCTGACGCTTTTATCCAAAGCGACTTACAATAAGTGCGTTCGACCAGGAAGACACAACCTTGAAGAAAACAGAATCATAAAGTACAGCAGGTTTCATAGAGCCAAACATTTCAAGTGCTACTCAACTGGCTTTAGAGAAGCCAGTCCTTTATTACTATATAAGTGCCTTGTTCGTAATTCTATGGCTGGAAGTGGAGTCGAAAGAGATGAGTTTTCAGTCTGGAAGGTGAGTAAGCTTTCTGCTGTCCTGATGTCAATGGGGAGCTCATTCCACCATCTTGGAGCCAGGATAGCAAACCCACGTGTTTCTGCTGATGGGAACTTGGGTCCCCCTCGCAGCGAGGGTGCAGCGAGTCGTTTGGCTGATGCAGAGCGGAGTGCCTTCCTTAGACAAACCCATCACCCCCCCCCCTCATTTATTCAAATCTATGAAATAATCTTGCGCTGGGGACGTATAACTTAGTATAATTTATAAATGTTCTGAAAGATAGCATGCACAAAGAAATGCGATAAACAAGGACATGGTTTAGTGTCAAGATGTGCAATTTGGACATGTTAGTGAACTTTTAATTGAAAATGTAAAAACTAACATTGCACTTTAAAACAAAGTAATTTCCTCCGTCCTCTACTGACTCTGAGATGTCCCGACAACAGGCAGCAGTTTGTTATTTTCCTTAAGTAAATGTTTTTTTCTCTAAACTTTCAATAGAAAATGTAAAACCTAACGTTGCCCCCGCCGCTGCTTCTCCATGTTAGTGTTTCATTAAAGTGTGTGTGTGTTTCCTTCAGGCCTCATGAGACGGTGGTTCCTCTGGAGGATCCGATCATCACCGAGGTGACGGCAACTCTTCAGGAATGGGCTTTACTGTGGAAGCAACTCTATGTGGTGAGCTGAAAAACATCTCCTTTATAAGATAAGAACAGCGGTGGGAAGTAGTGGAGTAGAAATACTTCGTTACTGTACTTAAGTACATGTTTCTGGTATCAGTACTCCACTACTTATTTTTCTGATGACCTTTTACTTTTCACATTTTGAACACAAATACCTGTACTTTCTACTTCTTACATGTTGAACTCAAATACCTGTACTTTCTACTTCTTACATTTTGAACACAAATACCTATACTTTCTACTTCTTACATGTTGAACCCAAATACCTGTACTTTCTACTTCTCACATGTTGAACTCAAATACCTGTACTTTCTACTTCTTACATGTTGAACCCAAATACCTGTACTTTCTACTTCTCACATGTTGAACTCAAATACCTGTACTTTCTACTTCTTACATGTTGAACCCAAATACCTGTACTTTCTACTTCTCACATGTTGAACTCAAATACCTGTACTTTCTACTTCTTACATTTTGAACACAAATACCTGTACTTTCTACTTCTCACATGTTGAACACAAATACCTGTACTTTCTACTTCTTACATGTTGAACCCAAATACCTGTACTTTCTACTTCTTACATGTGAACTCAAATACCTGTACTTTCTACTTCTTACATGTTGAACTCAAATACCTGTACTTTCTACTTCTTACATGTTGAACTCAAATACCTGTACTTTCTACTTCTTACATTTTGAACACAAATACCTGTACTTTCTACTTCTTACATGTTGAACTCAAATACCTGAACTTTCTACTTCTTACATGTTGAACTCAAATACCTGTACTTTCTACTTCTTACATGTTGAACCCAAATACCTGTACTTTCTACTTCTTACATGTTGAACTCAAATACCTGTACTTTCTACTTCTTACATGTTGAACTCAAATACCTGTACTTTCTACTTCTTACATGTTGAACTCAAATACCTGTACTTTCTACTTCTTACATGTTGAACCCAATACCTGTACTTTCTACTTCTTACATGTTGAACTCAAATACCTGTACTTTCTACTTCTCTCATTTCCCAAACAGCTGGTTCCTTTAGTCTGAATGTGTGTTTGATGCGTGATCATTATTCTTTAGAGTCATTGCGTGCCTATTGATTTGAACACGATCCGTGTATCCATCACTTCCTGGTCTTCTCTAAAGAAGAGGGACCAATGGAAACGTTGTCATGTTGCCGTTGTTCAGCATGGAAACATTCATTAGCTAACAATGACATTATTGTTCTATTAATATAAAGGGAGGTCAGGTACTCTTTAAAACAGCTGCTAGCTATGGGTACTTTCTACTGAAGTACATTTCAAAGCCTCTTTACTTTGACTTGAGTAAAGAAGTTTAGTCAGTACTTCTACTTTCACCAGAGTATTTTTAAACACGAGGATCTGTACTTCTACTTGAGTAAAGGATGAGTGTACTTTTGACATCTCTGGATAAGAAGTACTTTATTGATCCCAAAGTGGGAAATGTTTCTGTTGGAGCAGCATAAAAAGGCATTGTGCAATACAAATTAAAAAACTAGAAATAAACGTTCCAAAATGTAAACATCTCAATATCAATAACATAGCATTAAAGAAAAGTAGAAAATATACATGTTCAAATCAAATCAAATCAAATCAAATTTTATTTATAGAGCACATTTAAAAACGATGTTTGGTCGAGCCAAAGTGCTGTACATGTAATAAAAACATTTTACTGCAGTGCAATTGTAAAAAAGACAGTCATTTATGTTGAATTACAAATGTACAGTGACAAAATATAAAGCAGGATATTATACACAAGTATGTGAGGAATGGAATATTAAATATTAGATTGGACATAAATGTAAAATGTACCGTGTGGTGTTAAGTCTAAGGAGCAGATAGTGTTGTGTTGTTAGTGATGAGTCATCATTATGTGCCACCTGGAGTTCATTCCAAGTGTTTCAACTAGAGTGATATTGAATGTAGTTAAACACAGTTTCTCTTTCTTTTTTTAATACTTAATTTTTAAGTCGTTGACACACAACAACAACAAATACAGCATTTCTGAGAAAAAGTTAAAAAAAATTGAGAAAAACTCCGAATTTTTGAAGAAAAATACATAATTTTCAGATTTTCAGAAAAAACCCAACATTTTGAGAAAAAACTCTTTCCTAGAAGAACCGGCATTCCTCCATCTTGTGACTGTGTATCTCCCTCTCTTGTATATCAGCATGTGAAGGACACTGTTCAGGAGCTAGTTCCCCAGAATATGTGGAAGTGATCAAATTCAATTCAATTCAAAACCTTTATTCATCAGGTGAAATCCCATTGAGATCAATGATCTCTTTTTCAAGGGAGACCTGCAGCAGTAGGTTCCACAAGAAGACATAAAAACATAAACAACAGAACAACAAAAGGACATCATACAGCAAAATGTACAGGGATTATAATTTACATATTTAACCACATGTACAGGTACCAACAGCATCTGATTGAGTAGCATCCAACCGAGCTTTAAAAACATGTAGTGGAACTAGCTTGGTAATTTTCCATTCTTTGTGCAGACTGTTCCAAGTTAGTGGAGCTGCACATCTAAAAGCTTTCTTCCCTAAGACAGTCCTAGCACTTGGCACATTTAATAAAACCACAGCATGCGATCTCAGGCAATAAGTACTTTCAACTCTCAGAGAGATCAGGGAGCAGATATCAGACGGTAGTTTATCCAACATGGCTTTATAAATGAAAAAGTACCAGTGACTGAGCCTCCGTACAGGAAGTGAAGGCATAACCGCCTTGGCATACAGGGTACAGTGATGCGTAAGTGCTTTACAGTTAGTGACACATCTCAGAGCACTGTGATACGCAGCATCTAACTTGCTCAGGTAATTGGCAGGTGCATTCATATAAAACAAATCACCATAATATTGCTCCAGATTCTGGACTGCCGTTCTGATCATATTTTCTTCTTGGAGTTATGACAAAACAAATGATATTCTTCCATGAAAATGCTCTCCACTGGCCAGAGCTGGAGGCGTGGCTTGTGTTTTACACGTTAGACCATTCTTCTTCTGTTAAAGCTAGATTTGTTTCTTTCTTAAATAAGAAGAGGATGGCATGAACAGTCAGAGGCTGGGTAAATAAATATAAATCTATTGTCGTGTCTGTGAATACTGGAAGGTTAGATGTACCCTAAAAGCAAACGGCAATATGTTAAAAGTGTTTTAATGCATTAAGGCTACGGCCCGACTAATGAAGAAAAGCAGAGGCTGATTAATGTTCTCCCGTAATGTGACCCGCTCATGCCGAACCAGGTCATTAATTACGCTTATTAACGCTTGAATAATCAGCTTTGTTAACATTATGCTGTGCACGCGTTTGTCTTCAAAGTTCATCCTGTAGAAGGTAGAGATTCAAACTGAAGGTTCCTCGTTTAATCAGTTTAGGAAAGGAAACCAATGTTGTGTTGTTCATTTATATAAAAACAAACCAGAAACGTTGCACATTGACATTAAGGGAAATGCTGAAACAATATATTTATTAATGTTTCATTATTTTAAACAACAGTTACAAGACACGACAGACCTTACACCAACTTACAGACATAATGAGAAACAGAGGCAAAAACAAGACAGGACATTATATGACATTTTGTTTTAAATATAGGTAACACTTAATATTAAGGTACACAAATCAACTAGTTGTTAATTAACATGCATATTAGCAGAATATTAGTCGTTATAAAACACGTATTAATGCCTTATTCTACAAGTAATGCGCCGTTAGTTGAGAGTTTCTCCTCTAACCCTCTAATTAGTGCTGATTTGTTGCAAGTAAGGAAGTTGTTGTCCAGGAGTTTTGGTCTTAATATGCTCTGCTCAATACGGGCCTAATAAGGCAGTACCACAAGAATTCTCCCATCATAGCACCTAACAAATATGATCTATTCCTATGAGACAATACATGAAACTAAAAGTGTGAATTGAGTCAAAATAACTCAAAATGTGGTTTTTCTAACTCAGAATTCCCAATTTTAAAGTGAAGTCTTGTTCATAAGAAATCAGCTGGTAGTTTGTCTCTAATGTGTTAATGAACAACTAGTTGATGGTGAATTGAGGGTACCTTAATATAAAGTGTTACCACATATATTTACATGAATGAATGAATGCAAACTTTATTACAGACTCAGGTCCAGATAAAAGACAAGGCATTACATATAATAAATTACATACTCAGCATAAAAATAATTCACAGTTTAAGAATAATTTAAATCAGTGTCCTACAAAGAGATACCAATGTCTCCACAGCTGTGATTGGTAGCGTGTAGCGCTATACCTTATGTTCGATAAGAGGATTTCATTATCAGAGTCATTAAGCCGGCAAATACATTTATACCTAAGATTTCTTAAAACAGCTGGTAGAGCATTGACTCCTGCAGCCTCACACACTTCACTTGCACGTGAGCCGGTCAAAGGTTGTTGTGAACACAGTGTGTACTTGATGTGCAGTTTATCGCTGCACACAAGGATCATTTAGTCCTCTGATATGGAAAGGTGTTTCTGCAGCTTTACTTTAGAGATAATCTCACACTAAAAGCTCAACATCAAGCTGAGTATATGCGTCTAATATCTAGTCAGAATAAGTCTTTACTCTCGATGCGTACTAACTGAAGAGGTAGCCATGCAGTGAGAGAGAGGCTCTTGTTTTACACAATGCTTCTTCAAGACTCTTGAACACATCTCATGTTGAGTTCTTTAAGCTGCTGGGGTTTTAGTAAAAGATGGTTAATCTTGTTTTAACAAATATCTTACTTGATTTAAAAAACAAAAACAAATTGTTATAACATCAGACAAGTGCACACTTTGGAGCATTTCAGGCTTATTTGGTAGGAACATTTACAGATCCTGGATATAGTTCAAGATCAGATCAAGATCTCCTTTCTTAAATATCCCGTCTTATTTCAAGTTCTCTTCCCAAGCAGATCTCCTCTTGTTCTATTGGCAGATCTCCTCTTGTTCTATTGGCAGATCTCCTCTTGTTCTATTGGCAGATCTCCTCTTGTTCTATTGGCAGATCTCCTCTTGTTCTATTGGCAGATCTCCTCTTGTTCTATTGGCAGATCTCCTCTTGTTCTATTGGCAGATCTCCTCTTGTTCTATTGGCAGATCTCCTCTTGTTCTATTGGCAGATCTCCACTTGTTCTATTGGCAGATCTCCTCTTGTTCTATTGGCAGATCTCCTCTTGTTCTATTGGCAGATCTCCTCTTGTTCTATTGGCAGATCTCCTCTTGTTCTATTGGCAGATCTCCATCTTGTTCTTATGGCAGATCCCTCCTCGTTGTTCTATTGGCAGAGTCTCCTCGTTGTTCTAATTGGCGATCTCCTCTTGTTCTATTCGCAGATCTCCTCTTGTTCTTGGCAGATCTCCTCTTGTTCTATTGGCAGATCTCCTCTTGTTCTATTGGCAGATCTCCTCTGGTTCTAATTGGGCAGATCTCTCTGTCTTGCAGATCTCTCTTATTGGCAGATCTCCACTTGTTCTATTGGCAGATCTCCACTTGTTCTATTGGCAGATCTCCTCTTGTTCTATTAGCAGATCTCCACTTGTTCTATTGGCAGATCTCCACTTGTTCTATTGGCAGATCTCCACTTGTTCTATTGGCAGATCTCCACTTGTTCTATTGGCAGATCTCCTCTTGTTCTATTAGCAGATCTCCACTTGTTCTATTGGCAGATCTCCACTTGTTCTATTGGCAGATCTCCACTTGTTCTATTGGCAGATCTCCACTTGTTCTATTGGCAGATCTCCACTTGTTCTATTGGCAGATCTCCACTTGTTCTATTGGCAGATCTCCACTTGTTCTATTGGCAGATCTCCTCTTGTTCTATTAGCAGATCTCCACTTGTTCTATTGGCAGATCTCCACTTGTTCTATTGGCAGATCTCCACTTGTTCTATTGGCAGATCTCCACTTGTTCTATTGGAAGATCTCCACTTGTTCTATTAGCAGATCTCCTCTTGTTCTATTAGCAGATCTCCTCTTGTTCTATTGGCAGATCTCCTCTTGTTCTATTGGCAGATCTCCTCTTGTTCTATTGGAACATCTTGTCTTCATTACTCTTGATCTTGATGTTGGAGCAGCATGTGTTCCAGCGTCTCGTCAAAGTGTCTCTCTGCTCTCTGCTCCCGCCAGCTGTGTGTGAACTTGAGTGATTGTAATTCAAACCGTGTTCCCGCTGCAGGTTGTGTGTTTCTCTCTGTGTGTCTTCAAGGTTCTTTAAACCTCCTGTCTCTCGTCCTCGTGCTGCTCGACATTACAAGAAAACACATGAAGAAAGTTTAGTTTCTTGACTCTCTTTACCATCACAATATATGAATGATTCAAGCGTACTGAAGCTTTGTCTTCATGTGATCGATCATCGTCTCTAAAAAAGGCCCTGGTTTCCATAAATTATTAAACACAAAACAAATAATCTCCATTATTGTTCAAACTAAGTTATGATTAAAAACTAAAAGCTTTATGAATCAAGCTGTATTTACATCCACAGCACAAAGCGATGTGTCACAGATTCAATACAGAGGCAGGTCAGGACCTTCAAATGAATAAATGATATGAGCCAAGAACAAGGATGTTGGGATGTAGTGCATATTAAACCCTCTGCCACTGAGACAGAGACACAATGAGACAGAGACACAATGAGACAGAGACACAATGAGACAGAGACACAATGAGACAGAGACACAATGAGACAGAGACACAATGAGACACTTTAGACAAATGATGGAGCTGGTGTTCCACATATTTACCGTCTTTCCCATGTTTTCAAATCCACTCGCGCTCAGGAAACGGAAATAAATATGAGAATAACTTTTCTTTCTGAATCACCCGAAATATATACTGTAAAGATGATAAGAAAGAAACACTAGTTTTTAATCACATTTTTGAAGGTTAACACACACACACACACACACACACGCACACACCCACACACACACACACACAACAACAAACACACACAACACACACAGCACAACTCACACACCACACATAATACACACACACACTACACAGAGAGAGAACATACACATACACACAACACACACACACACCACAACACACACACACCCACACACACACACACACACACAATCACACAGAGACAGACCACACATACACATATACACAACAACACACACACACACAGAGAGCACAGACACACACACCAAACACACAGAGACACACACACACACACACACACTCACACACAGAGAGACACGCACACAGCCACACACACAACCCACACACACACACACACACACACACACACACACACACACACACTACACACACGACACACACCACACCCACCACACACATAGATATACATACACACACACACACACCCACACACACACACACACATAGACATACACACACCACACACACACACACACACACCACACACATAGATAGACAGACACACTACATACCATACACACACACACACACATCACACACAACACCCACCAGAATACCCACACACATACACACACACCCACACACACACACACACACACACACACACACACAGATAGACAGAAACACACCACCCACACACACACACCCCCATACAGAACACACACACACGCACACACAAGAGACACGCACACACACACACCCCACACACACACCACACACCCACACACCACACCCACACACACACCACACACACACACACCCAACACAATAGAAACAACAGACATACACACACACACACATACACACACAACACACACACACAACACACAGAGAGAGAGATACATACACACACACATACACACACAACACACACACACACACACACATATACACGCACACATGCACACACACACACACACACACACACACACACACACACCACACACACACTACAGAGGACATACACACACACACACACATACGAGAGACACACACACACACACTATATAGACACACACACACACACACACACACACACACACACAGGATAGGTCTTTGCTGAGTCGATACATGTTATTTATTTAGCGTTTTGTAAAAAAGCACTGCTCTCTCCCTTCACTGTGTTCTGTGTGTTTGGCCTTTGCACACCGCCCCAGGGAACTCCGATATGCTCAGAGTTAAAGTTACTAACTCTTGGGCGAATCCACAAAATGACTTTCTTTCTTTGTCTGGACGCTGGAGCTGCATAAATAAGACAAAAGAGAAACAGACTGAACTCTCAAAGCACCCACATCTCGAACAGCAACGACACCCCGGAGCTCCTGAGCCGCGCATCGTGAGGTAACAAGGAGACATCTGGATGAAGAGGCTCCTTAGATAGCAAGTAACAGGCGAATCCTAAAAGCAGTAACACACACTGCTCCTGAACAGGAAAGGGACATCTGCTGCGCTGTTAGAAAACAGGTGGGAACTGAAGCGGGATTTATGAGAGATGTCGCTCAAAATCATTTCATTGGGGATGAAGACTGGCTGTAGAGTGCTTTTGTTTCATAAAGAACAAGGTCAGATGGACTGAGGTGACGAGGAGAAAGTGTTTACTGCAGATAAAAGGGAGCACGAGAAAGGTGGAGGGTGCATTAATAAGACTTTAAGAAACCAGAGTGGGAGAAGAGAGAAACCCGTCTCCGTGATTAGACTTCTTATTTCTATCAGAGCCCATTTTTTATTTTCCACCTCTCCTTTTCCTCCATTGTTCTTAATCTCTCATTCGCTCCCTCTCTATTATCTCTTAAATGCTGATGTGTCAAAGTAGATACTATTGTGTGTGTGTGTGTGTGTGTGTGTGTGTGTGTGTGTGTGTGTGTGTGTGTGTGTGTGTGAATGTGTAGGCGGGTTAGATGTGTGAACAGGAAGGAGGTAGAAGAGGGAGGCAGTGGTGACAACCGAACAATGATTGAGGGATGTGAAGACGGAGGTGTGTGTGTGTGTGTGTGTGAGTGTGTGTGTGTGTTGCCTTGAAGCAGAGGCTGACAGTAAGGACATGCAGTGGGAGGGGAAGTTGTCCTTGTCCATTTGTCAGACATCTTGTGAATCAGCTGAACAGAAGCAAGGACTCACAGACACACAGCATAGAGTTTAGAGCAGTGTGTGCTTCTGAACTGGAGCTCATCACTCAGTCTGTGAAGTGTCAGCAAGTTGTTGTATAACCAGCACAGTGCATGTTGCTCCTGTGTTGCCTATAGACTGTAGAAGTAGACATAGTCACCAAGCTGTTTGTTTCACGGCGTTGAAGCCTCACATTTAGCAGTGTTGTTGTTGTCGTGGTCCAATAAAATCCACTTCAAAGATACCGTGCAGTCAACTCGTTAATGTGTGTCATTAATAAAGACGCACCTTAACAGAAGATGCTGAATGTTTAAAAAAGTAAATCACACCTACTATTAGTGACAAAACTGTTGACACACACACACACACACACACACACACACACACACACACACACACACACACACACACAGCACTTAAGATGCAAATCAGTGTTACATCGTACTCACTCTTACATAAGCATGCACACTGGGTTAGTTAAAAGTAATTATATTAGGGTTGATTATAAAATATTATGTTGAACTAAATGTATTTGCTTTCAACTAACCTAATATATGAATGTGTAATTTATTGACATCATACATTTAATTAAAGTCAGTTTCTCAGTGCACTCAGACTCCTCTACGCTGTAAACAAGGTCCTCGTACATGTGAACAGAGCTTGTTTACATTGTAATTATTAGAAAATCCCACGGCCCAATCAGAAACGTTGCTATCAGAAAAAATGCCCGACTGTTTTGGACGTAATATGGTCTGTGTTTACATTAGCATGCTAACACTCAGAGCTAACCTGTACTGGAGAGAGCATGTGTAAAGAAGCAGGAAGTAAAAAGGAACTCACCTTGTGGTAAACCTGAGAGAAAACGAGTTTGAGCTCCAGACTGTTTCTGAGAGAATCCTTGATGTGGTTTGGAACATGATCTGGCGTTTAATCACGGCGGCATTTCGCTGAGTTTCCGTATAATTCTCCTGCATGAGCTCTCATCTCGGATATTATGTTGTTCTTTTTTGTAAAGCTTTATACCCAGAATCAGCACTTTAGTAACAGGGCTGAAATAGAGGGGGTTGAGGCTAGAATGGGTGATCTGTTTGGTCTTTTGAGCAAAACACTTCACAAAAACTGGAAATCTGGCCAGGTATATTCGTCTAATATCTCGTCAGAATGTGTCTCTCCACCTGATATAAGACATAACTTCAGAAGTGACACTGCAGTGAGATACCGGGTCCTGTTTTTAGACAAAGCTTCATCTTGTTCAGTCATCTTCTTTTGAGTTGTTTCTCAGATGAAACACATTTCTTTACATATTTATTAGAAAATCACCAACGAACATCAGAAAATAAAAGACTTTTGAGCATTTGCGGCTCAAAATGAGTTCTCCAGCTAATTACAAGATGTGATTGATCTAAATATCCCTTATTATTTCAATACATCTTACCAAGCTATAATGTTCACTTTAGGCGCATTCACACCGCAGTACTTTTCCCACAAAGGTTCCTGAGAACTTAGTTCATGAGAACTCATGAACGTCACTTCTTCTTCTTCTGCTTTGGGTTTACTGGCAGGCTACAAACCACTTCACGGCGTATACTGCCCCCCGGAGTCCCCGGCCGGAAGTCCCCGGAGTTGGGGAAGGCTTCAGTAGAAGCTGCTGGGACTCCCAGCAGCTTCTACTGAAGCCTTCCGAGTAAATCGCCAGAACGCAGACACCTCCTCATCTCCACCGCTCCCATGCTTTATTTTGTGTTGCCATAAGTTAGTCTCTCTGCGTTTCTGCGCTGGGCTAATGCTAATGCTAATAATGCTAATGCAAGGATAATAAAATGGCGGCTTCACAAAACTTTTTGGGAGTTTTACGGGGCGTGGTTTGCAATCCGCCAGCCAATCAGAAACATAGCTCTTTTCTCACAAGAGAGCCGCTCGAAAGTCCCTGCTCTCTAGCAGGGACTTTCGAGCGGGTAAAAAGGTTCTCATGAACTACTTTTAGTACCGGCTCTTTTTGGTGTGAACTAGGGCTGTACCCGAATATTCGACTATTCGAATATTCGTTCGTTGGCCAACTATTCGGGTTTCAATTTCATTATTCGGATATTCGTTTTTTTATTTTTTTTCAAAAAAAATATTTTTTTCCCCTAAATGTATGCTATCAATAAAGGCGAATTTCCATATTCTTATACTATATTTATACTTTTGAATTGCACTGTTAAAATGCGGAAATATATACAATCTCAGCCTGTGCTCCTGACATCGCGTTCACTCACAGTCACGAACACAAACGGCACGCTTCTCCTCGCTTCACCTCGCTTCACACACCTGAACACAACATGCTGAAGACTCCAGCTGTGTGGGACCATTTTAAATTGGACGACGGTAAGAAGAAGGCAGTGTGCCAAATATGCGACAAGAAACTGGCCGGTGGCACAACAACTCTGAAAAGTCACCGGATGCTGTAAGTAGTAGCCTAGCTTAGTTTAGCTGTTGTCAAGTTGCCATGGTGAAGCTGCTTTATCCGCCGTTTAAACAGTAACGTTACACATGGTAACATCGTGCTCTTACTTTGCTTGGAAAATAGTTGCAAGCAACCGAATTGTTTTTTTATATTAGTCTTTTCAATTTTATCCGAATAGTGAAAATAATAGGAGCAATGTGGGAGCATCTGGGGCTACGGCAATTATTGGCATTCAGTTCTTTCATTTATTTTTCATTCTTCATTTATTTAAATACTGTTTACTGTATCGGTTTACTATATTTGGTCCCCGGCGCTGCGGCTGGGTTAAACGCAGAGGACACATTTAGTTTGAATGCATGCGAGTACTGAGACAATAAATAAATATAAATCGTAATAGTATGCTCTTTCTGCGCTTCTGCTTCACAGCGTGTTGTCAGGTGTCTCGGAGCGTGTTTTGAGAAAAAAATCTCCGCACCGAATATTCGAATATTCGGTGCTGATTACTACCGAATATCCGGAGCCCGAAAAATGGTATTCGGGACAGCCCTAGTGTGAACGCGATAAAAGAGTTCTCATGAACTAAGTTCGCATGAACCTTTGTGGGGAAAAGTACCGCAGTGGGAATGCGCCTAATGAAGTGAAAACAGCTCGTTTTCATCATCGTTTAAATGTTTTTTGGAGCAGCATTTTTTCCAGTGTAGACATGTTTTTTAGAGACCTATAATATATGCCTAAAAATAGTATAATACGAGACCTTTAAGTAACAGCGAGAGAGTAAATGCTCCTATCGCTCATCATCTCTCCTCCCGTCGTGTCACACACTCTCAGAGAGATGTGTGTGAGAGATGTGTGTGAGAGAGATGTGTGTGTGTGAGATGTGTGTGTGTGTGTGTGAGAGATGTGTGTGTGAGAGATGTGTGTGTGAGAGATGTGTGTGTGAGAGATGTGTGTGTGAGAGATGTGTGTGAGGTGTGTGAGAGATGTGTGTGTGAGAGATGTGTGTGAGAGATGTGTGTGTGAGAGATGTGTGTGTGAGAGATGTGTGTGTGAGAGATGTGTGTGTGAGAGATGTGTGTGTGATAGATGTGTGTCAAAGGCCAAACTCTGAGGTGATGTTTTAACACTCGGCTGTTAGCTGTCGGTCACACTGAGGGAAGTGACAGCAGAGACCTGGGGGGGAGGGGGAGATATGTGTGTGTGAGGGGGAGAGATGTGTGTGTGAGGGGGAGAGATGTGTGTGTGAGGGGGACAGATCTGATAACACACTGTGGAGTAACAGGAAATACAGTAGCTCTGACAGACTGGGTCAGAGAGACAAGTTGCATTAGACTCACTTTCTATCTGTCTCTGGAACATACGTTATGCAGAGAGGCGTAGCGTGTGATTTTTTAAGAATGTTTATAAAAAGAATGTTTATTTATGACATGTTTTGCCCTTGAAATGCACACAGAGGACTTTATATATCTGTTTATAATGCAGACGATACACAGTGACCTCAATAATGTGTTTAAATGAACAACTTTCAAAACGTGTCAAGACAACTGATTACACTCTTCCAGAATTGGGAGTGTGCTGAAAACTGACTGAAATCACAGCAGACTTCTTTCAGATAATAATAATACATTTAAATTATATAGAGATACACAAAGACACTTAACAAGCAAGCTGTGTCAATATGTCTGCTGTACATTACTGCATTAATTCAGAATTAATAGATCGACTAAAATGTGACCGAAAGAACGAGATCGCGGATACAAGCGGCCGAGATGGGTTTTCTCCGCAGGGTGGCTGGTGTCTCCCTTAGGGATAAGGTGAGAAGTTCGGTCATCCGGGAGGGACTCGGAGTTGAGCCGCTCCTCCTTCGCGTCGAAAGGAGCCAGTTGAGGTGGTTCGGGCACCTAGTTAGGATGCCACCTGGGCGCCTCCCTAGGGAGGTGTTCCAGGCACGTCCAGCTGGGAAGAGACCAAGGGGTAGACCTAGGACCAGGTGGAGGGATTATATCTCTTCGCTGGCCTGGGAGCGCCTTAGGACCCCCCAGTCAGAGCTGGTTGATGTGGGAAAAGGAAGTTTGGGGCTCTCTGCTGGAACGAGACCCCCGAGACCCGACCACGGATAAGCGGAAGAAGATGGATGGATGGACTAAAATGTGTAAAGACAACTCGGAGTCCTCGTTTCTTTTGTAGCCGTTAGCGCATGTCAATGGGCTTAAATCGCAAAGTTCCAGAACACATTGACATCACTATGTAACATTCACTTCTATTGGCTAGCAGCTCCAACACAGTGCTAAGGGCTAAGGCTAAGGGGCGGGACTTCTCTAAGCAGTTGACCAATCACAACACATTTCAACAAAAGTCCGTTTTACACATTTTACTAGGGAATCTTTTTTTAGATTGTTCCAATTTTGTTATTTCTATCTCTGGCGTTTCATAATGTATACTGACCTACTCTAAATCCATCTTTCATTGTGTTTATATCATATTACGTTTTGTAATTCCTTATCTGATGAAAAATATTCCCAGATTTAAATCTATAAAATGAATCTAATGTGATCTAATCTAACTTTACTGGGGCATTGTTAATGGTTTCAATTGAGTCCGTGCTTTTCCTGCAATGACAAGTCAAAATAACTGCAAAGAAATTCTGTTAACAGATTGTAAAAGCTGCCTGATGATTGCAGAGGATGCATAAAGATCTCTGCAGGGAAAGTTAAATGTTCCATATTTTCTGTCCGGGTTCAGTCGTCTGGGACTCTTAAACCAACCGTACAACATTATGAAGTTCTTCTCTCATCACTTCTTCACATGACTGAAGATGTATCCTTAAACAACCAGCGGCTCACGCCAATTATCTGCAGACATCTGAGTGTGGCGGGCAGTCAGAGGACGACGGAGAATCCGCATTGAACCGCAGAACAAACCAGACACATCTTTTCAAATTGTCAATATTAAAGTGTGGCTTTAAGACGAGTGTTTTTTTGTATTGGATTACACAACAAGAGACAAGCGTCTACAGCTGTTCCCTTTGATGTATCTTCACTCATGCTCTCTTAATAGACACTTTAAAGTACGTCTTCCACTCTTATTCTTTAAATCTTCCTTTAAGTTCAGGTAAGGGTTTGTATTGGGTCAGAGTTAATGAAAGCCAATTTTAATTTAGTTTGCAACCCCATGAGCAATGTGCGTTCTGAATACTGTGCATATCTGAGAAGCTATAAACGACTACCATACAGTAAGGGTCGCTACTGAGTGATTTAAACACATATGTACACGATTTGCAGGTGTATATCAGTATGTAGTGTCTCTACTTTAAAGAGTCCTCTCCTGCTGATGTTCAGGTGTATATCAGTATGTAGTGTCTCTACTTTAAAGAGTCCTCTGCTGCTGATGTTCAGGTGTATATCAGTATGTAGTGTCTCTACTTTAAAGAGTCCTCTGCTGCTGATGTTCAGGTGTATATCAGTATGTAGTGTCTCTACTTTAAAGAGTCCTCTGCTGCTGATGTTCAGGTGTATATCAGTATGTAGTGTCTCTACTTTAAAGAGTCCTCTCCTGCTGATGTTCAGGTGTATATCAGTATGTAGTGTCTCTACTTTAAAGAGTACTCTCCTGCTGTTGTTCAGGTGTATATCAGTATGTAGTGTCTCTACTTTAAAGAGTCCTCTCCTGCTGATGTTCAGGTGTATATCAGTATGTAGTGTCTCTACTTTAAAGAGTGCTCTCCTGCTGTTGTTCAGGTGTATATCAGTATGTAGTGTCTCTACTTTAAAGAGTCCTCTCCTGCTGATGTTCAGGTGTATATCAGTATGTAGTGTCTCTACTTTAAAGAGTCCTCTCCTGCTGTTGTTCAGGTGTATATCAGTATGTAGTGTCTCTACTTTAAAGAGTCCTCTCCTGCTGATGTTCAGGTGTATATCAGTATGTAGTGTCTCTACTTTAAAGAGTCCTCTCCTGCTGATGATCAGGTGTATATCAGTATGTAGTGTCTCTACTTTAAAGAGTCCTCTCCTGCTGATGTTCAGGTATGTATCAGTATGTAGTGTCTCTACGGGGACATGTCTCCATGCTTAGTTTAATGTTCAAAAAGCTTCTCATTCTGCCTGTTTTCACCCTCTGTCTGAAACCAGAATAAAGTCTGACGAGCAGATACACAAATCACGTTACACTTTAAGGCGAGATATGGCTTTTATGTGGCATTCAGGTGCTGTTGGAATAGTCTGAACAAAAGAGTTCCCACGTTAAACATCCCTTTAATCCCTCGTATCAATTCATCTCGTATGGAAGTAAACTGTAGAACTTTATCAAGGGTCCTGTGGATCTTTTAGTTTAGATTAGGACGAGAAGGAGCATCTAAAAAAGCATGATTGTTGAGTATAGTGTTGCATTTTAGACTTTGCAGACCATTTACATGCACACAAACCTACAGTATAGCACACGACGGGTAAAGTAAAACTCCAAAAAGCAGAATAGGGCCTCTTTAAACCTTCTTTTTGTCCGAGGGGTGTCCAGTACACATATATCACTATCTTCACACACACACACACACACACACACACACACACACACACACACACACACACACACACACACACACACACACACACACACACACACCACACACACACACACCTCACTACAGTATATACTGTATATCTGTTCTCAGGTTTTTGTTGCACTCTCTCAACCTTACCAACGTGTAGAGGAGCTTTGTGCTGCAGACTGGCCCGTGGGCGGAAGAGAGAGAGAGGTAAAGAAAGGAAGATGGGACAAGGTTAGAGGATGTGAGGGAGGCAGAATAAAGCTGAGGTACACAGAGAGAGAGAGACATTGTGAGAGGATCCAAAGTGTTTGACAGGCTGTAATTTTCTCCTCTGGGTTGCATCGCTGTGCAGAGCTTTGGTAGAATCACAGAGAGCAGAGAAAGGAGAGGATTTATCATCCAAACACACCTGTAAGTAGCTCCAATCATCTCTTTATCCGTGCATAGAGTGTGTGTGTGTGTGTGTGTGTGTGTGTGTGTGTGTGTGTGTGTGTGTGTGTGTGTGTGTGTGTGTGTGTGTGTGTGTGTGTGTGTGTGTGTGTGTGTGTGTGTGTGTGTGTGTGTGTGTGTGTGTGTGTGTGTGTGTGTGTGTGTTTAAATCCCTCCAGGTGAGTGTGTGTGTGTGTTTGTGTCCATACTTGTGGGTTTTGAGCTGCGTGTAAACTTGGTCCAGGATCTATAGGCTTTAATAAGTGCACTGTCATTTATCTGTAAGCTGACTCACTAACTGTTGCCTTGGCGACGGGGACATTGTTGACATACAGTAGCTGCTTTTATTTTGATGCATTATTGGAAAGCATACGAAGAAATATCACCCTAACCCTAATATATATCCAATGGTGTGTGTGTGTGTGTGTGTGTGTGTGTGTGTGTGTGTGTGACTCAAGAGGCTCTGTGTGGTACAAATCCTCGAAGACCGTTTGTTTGCTTTCTTTCAAATATTTCACTAATACCTAGAATATTATCACTGGTCTGTCTGACCACAACCTAACTCTCATAGCCAGAAAGCTCACTAAATCCCACTTCCATTTGAAACCCAGTACAAAATCTTACCAATGAAGAATACCCAAGAGTGATATTGATGAATTTGACAGGGAAATTAAAAACATTAACTGGAGCCAAATGTTATCAGGTACAGATGTGGATACCAACACACGTGCCCTTATGTCAACAATCCAAAATATATCAAAACGATTCCTCAGGATAAGCGAATCTAAGGCCAAAAATAAACACACCCTCCCCTGGATTAATAGTGACATCAGGAAATCAATGAAGGAGAGAGGTAATGCTCTAAAGCACTCTCTTAAGTCAAATGTAGTGACTGACAGACATATATTTGTGTCCTTACGAAACAGAGTTACAAAGGAAATCAGGGCAGCTAAATCCAACTTCTGTTAATCTCATTCATGAATCTAAGGGAAATCATAAACACATTTGGGACTGTCTGCAGAACCGAACAGGGAAAGGGCATAACAAAGCAGCTGGAGATCAGTAACTATGGAACCTTATGTAAGGGGCCAGCAGAAATAGCGGCTATTTTTAATGACCATTTTATTAATTCTGTGAGGCTGACTATAAACAGTTCCCAAATTGTTCAAATACATTCATCACCTATTGATAGAACACAGCCAGTCTTCTCCCTGACAGAGACTTCTGAATCCAAAGTTAATTCTATAATTTCTTCTTTAAACAATTCCAAATCAAAAGACACCTTTGGACTGGATTCTCTGTTTCTAAAGAAACATGCTACTACCCTCACCGGGACAATTACCAAAATAATTAACACCTCTTTTAGGGAGAGAAAATTCCCAAAAGACTGGAAGTTAGCTATTGTTGTGCCAGTCCACAAATCCGGGGACACAACTGATGCAAACAACTATAGGCCCATTAGTGTTTTACCTGTCATGTCTAAGATCTCTGAGAAATGTGTAGCTGAGCAATTGACTGGACATCTTAACAGTAGTCCTTTCACACTACACCCCATGCAATTCGGCTTCCGAGCCAATCATTCCACTGAGACCGCAAATTGTTACCTTGTGGAAAATATTAAATCAAAAATGGACAAAGGAGACATTGTTGGAGCAATCTTCTTAGATCTTAAGAAAGCTTTTGATACAGTCAATCATCAAGTACTCATTCACAAAATGTCTTATTTTAATTTGTCACCCAGTGCAATAGACTGGATGAGCTCCTATCTGTCAGAGTTCAGTACGTAAGGGTAAGTGGCCACCCCTGAGGAATGAACTGGGTGTACCCCAGGGATCTATCCTGGGCCCAATTCTATTCAGCCTTTATATAAATGACTTGCCATCAGTGTGCACTGGATGTGAGGTGCAAATGTATGCTGATGACACTGTCAGTTATGTCCATGCAAAAACCAAGGCCCAAGCTGCGGCCAAATTAAATGATGCAATGGTTCATGTAAATCAATGGCTTACTGACTCACAGCTATATCTGAATGTTAAGAAGACAGTCTGTATGTTTTTTAGCAAGACCAACACTGTATCACACTGTGAACCCAAGGTCTATGTGTCTGGGGAGGTCATTCAAACAGTTACACATTTTAAATATCTAGGCATTATCCTTGACACTACTTTATCCTTCAAAAAACAATTGAGAAAGGTAATGCAAATAACTAAATACAATCTATCAAACTTTAGATATATAAGGAACTGTTTGACAACACCTGTAGCAAAACTCTACATAACCGCCATGATCCTTCCCCACCTAACATACTGTACGACCAGCTGGACCCAGGTGAACCAGCTGGACCCAGGTGAACCAGCTGGACCCAGGCGAATAGCACAACATTAAGGCCTATCCTGTCACTTTACAAACAAGCTCTCAAAGTTTTAGACAGAAAACCAAAGCTATACCACCATTGCAAAATCCTGGACAAACATAACCTGCTCAGCTGGGAAAATATATTAAAACACACTGACGCGTGTCTCATTTTTAAAATTCTAAACGGCAAGGCACCCCCACCACTCTGCACTTTTATACAGCAGAAAAATTCAAACAGCAGAACCACAAGGTCTGCCCTAAGAGGGGACTGTGTAGTCCCTCTTAGGTCCAGTTCCTTTGGTAAACACTGTTTCTCTGTGAGGGCACCAACACTCTGGAACACAATGCCAATGCAGATCAGGAATAACACCTCCTATCATACATTTAACCGCAATCATAAGAACTGGCTTTTAAGTAATCAAACATGTGAACACTTTTAACTGTATCAAGGTGTGATGATATTTCATCTGTTTGCATGTTTGTTTGTTCCTATTTATTGTTGTACTGATGTTTATTTATTGTTGTACTGATGTTTATTTATTGTTGTACTGATGCTGTCTGCTGTACTCTATTTAACTATGTTTTTATTTCTCTAGTCTTGTTGTGGTCATTTAACATCTTGCCAAGGACAACAGTTGAACATCAGCCTGCTGGCTAATACTGGCTCATTTACAGCAATGTGGATTAATGTCCTTTAAACAAATAAACAAACAAACAAACAAATAATATATACAGTCAAGGTACGAGACAACTAAGTCAGGAACACAGAGATGTTAGCCTTTGCAGACCATTCACATGCACTGAAACCTGTATGATACACTTGATGATAGGGAGAACCCCAACAGAACAACAGGGCCTCTTTGACATAACTCAGTCTTCCAGCTGCAGCGAGGTTGTATGGCCTGCATACGACGTTTCTAGCCTGAAATATTGATCTAAGAAATGTAATTATGGAGGAAAGCATTTGGAAAAAGGACGAATCGAAATGGCTGAAACATGTGGAAAAAATATGTTGTAAAACTTCCTTTCAGTTCAGAGCTTCAGTTCAGTCTGGTTTCTCCATTTGTAACGTTTCCAAATTATTTTTGTGTATTCATTTGTATTTTCTTTAGGTGTGTTGTTTGTCTCTACTTGTCTCCACTGTTTGTCTCTGCCTGTCTCCACTGTTTGTCTCTACTTGTCTCCACTGTTTGTCTCTACTCGTCTCCACTGTTTGTCTCTACTCGTCTCCACTGTTTGTCTCTACTTGTCTCCACTGTTTGTCTCTACTCGTCTCCACTGTTTGTCTCTACTCGTCTCCACTGCTTGTCTCTACTCGTCTCCACTGTTTGCCTCTACTCGTCTCCACTGTTTGTCTCTACTCGTCTCCACTGTGTGTCTCTACTCGTCTCCACTGTTTGTCTCTACTCGTCTCCACTGTTTGCCTCTACTCGTCTCCACTGTTTGTCTCTACTCGTCTCCACTGTGTGTCTCTACTCGTCTCCACTGTTTGTCTCTACTGGTCTCCACTGTTTGTCTCTACCTGTCTCCACTGTTTGTCTCTACTCGTCTCCACTGTTTGTCTCTACTCGTCTCCACTGTTTGTCTCTACTCGTCTCCACTGTTTGTCTCTACTTGTCTCCACTGTTTGTCTCTACTCGTCTCCACTGCTTGTCTCTACTCGTCTCCACTGTTTGCCTCTACTCGTCTCCACTGTTTGTCTCTACTCGTCTCCACTGTGTGTCTCTACTCGTCTCCACTGTTTGTCTCTACTCGTCTCCACTGTTTGTCTCTACCTGTCTCCACTGTTTGTCTCTACTCGTCTCCACTGTTTGTCTCTACTCGTCTCCACTGTTTGTCTCTACTCGTCTCCACTGTTTGTCTCTACTTGTCTCCACTGTTTGCCTCTACTCGTCTCCACTGTTTGTCTCTTCTTGTCTCGACTCTCTTTGTATATTTTAAGAATATTATTCGCACTCTCCAAGAACTTGGAGTTTCAGGCTCTGCACTCTCCCTCCTCACCTCATACCTCAAAGACCGTACCTACAGGGTAACTTGGAGAGGGTCTGAGTCCGACCCTTGTCAATTAACTACAGGGGTCCCTCAGGGCTCTGTTCTTGGTCCCCTCCTCTTCTCCCTGTACACAAACTCGCTCGGATCGGTCATTAGCCCGCATGGTTTTTCATACCACTGCTACGCTGACGACACCCAATTAATTCTGTCCTTTCCCCGCTCAGAGACCCAGGTCGTCGCACGCATCTCTGCTTGTCTAGCTGACATCTCTCAGTGTATGTCTGCTCATCACCTCAAGCTCAACCTTGACAAGACTGAACTGCTTTTCCTTCCGGAAAAAGATTGTCCCACTCTTGACCTGACAATCAACATCGGCACCTCTGTTGTTTCCCCGACTCAGACTGCAAGGAATCTGGGTGTGACCCTAGATAACAACCTGTCCTTCACTGCAAACATCGCTGCTACAACCCGTTGCTGCAGATATAGGCTTTACAACATCAGGAAGATTCGTCCCCAGCTGACCCAGAAAGCCACGCAGGTTCTGGTCCAGGCTCTCGTCACCTCACGCCTAGACTACTGCAACTCCCTCCTGGCTGGTCTACCTGCATGTGCCATCCGACCTCTGCAGCTCATCCAGAATGCAGCGGCTCGTCTGGTCTTCAACCTTCCTAAATGTCCCCCCCCCCACTCCGCGCCTCCGCTCCCTCCACTGGCTCCCGGTAACTGCTAGAATCCACTTCAAGACACTGGTACTTGCATATCATGCTGCGAATGGATCTGGCCCTTCCTACATCCAGGACATGGTTAAACCTTCCTATAATATAATATAATTCCTGGTCGAATGCACTTATTGTAAGTCGCTTTGGATAAAAGCGTCAACTAAATGCAATGTAATGTAAAAAAGAATTTAGCTTTCCACTTTTGGCGTTTTTAGTGGAATAATTCATGTGACTTTATTGCAATATACTGATGAGTCTTAGGACTGTGTTTGTATGTGTGTGTGTGTGTGTGTGTGTGTGTGTGTGTGTGTGTGTGTGTTTGTATGTGTGTGTGTCTTGCGTGTCACCAGGCTGGGTTTAATCAAGGTCAGGGGAGGATTTGGGATGTGTAGCAGGAGTTTAAAGACACAACAAACACACACACACACACACACACACACACACACACACTCTGCCAGAGGAGGTTGCCTTCACCAAACTCTGATTGGTAATACATGATTAGAATAAAATGAAAATGAAAATAACCATGGAGCAGTAAAGCCCAAAAAGGAAATTGTGTGTGTGTGTGTGTGTGTGTGTGGACTAGCATTACTATCCTTGTCCTAGACCTGTTTACACAGTCACGTGTGGGGACTCGCCTCCCTTATGGTGACAAATTGGAGGTCCCCATGAGGGGAATCATTACTTTTAGGGTGAAGACTTGGTTAGGGTAAGGTTAAGGGTTAGGCATGTGTTGGTTATGGTTAAGGTGAGGATAAGTCTCCAGGAAATGCATGTAAGTCAATGTAATGTCCCCTGAAGTGATGTATACATGGTATGTGTGTGTGTGTGTGTGTGTGTGTGTGTGTGTGTGCTCCCTCAGCGTTTGGACGGTGTGAAGATGCTCTGCAAAGACTAAAATCCCAAAGTTCCGGAACATAGTGACATCACTACGGAACACTGAGCCTTAGCAAACCAAATGAAACAAACTGCTGGATCGAGCTAATTTTGCAGCATTTTTTAACGTGAAAGAAGAAGAATTTCATTGCCATTTCTACACTGTAGCTTCTGTGACAAGAACACCTTTGAATGTGAATTTGAAAAAGCATCTCAAGCGATCAACCCACAGACAGATATCATCCGGCAGCCCTTTACGGATCGTTAAGCATCCTTCAGATAGTTGTTTTGGTTTTACAGCCCATTTTATCCAATTTCACACGTGAACACAACAACATACTGTTCTTTACATTTTCTAACCCTGTGCAAACTCTTGCTTTTCTATCCTGAGCTTCACTCCTTTGGGTATGTATTTTATTTTCCTTTACATCGACAACAGTCAGTGCAAAGTAAGAAACACACGTTGTCTTCCGGTCCTCCTGGCCTCGTGCTTTGCTCATCAGAAAGGTGTGAAACTGCAGCAGGATGTCGCTAAGCGAGGAGAGGTGTTGCAAATGACCTTAGATATTCCAGCTGTCAGCAGAGATGTGACACCCTGTTGCCCCTGGAGACACCGACCTCTCACCCACAGCTATTACACAAAACTGTACATTTTAAAGAAATGCGGCTCCAAAGCCAAGTAAATGAATAATACAAATATTGTGTTTAATAAGTTCAAACATCTGCCAATAGAACTAGTGGAAAGTAGCTTGGTAAGATTCCTTGAAATAAGAAGGGATATTGAGATCTTATTAGCTGGGAGAACTTGTTTTGAACCAGAAACAGGACGTTTTGTGTTCCAAGATAAGCCAGAAAAGCTCAAGGTTTCTGATCTAAGTTGTGAAAGAAGATATTTACGAACACAGCAGCTTTAAAAAAAACCTTGTTTCATCTTAGATATAACTCAACAAAATATGTTTTCAAGAGTCTTTGAGTTAACAAGAAGATGCATTGTCTCAAAACAAGACCCTCTATCTCACTGCGTAGTTCCTTCTGAAGTTATTATGTTGAACATCAAGTTTAAGGACATATTCTGACTCGAGATTAGACGAATATACTTGAGTGTTTACAGTGTTGTGGTGAAGAAAGCTGTGTGTAGACGCAGCAGCGATGTTATGATGGTCTGTCAGAGAGAGGAACATCTTTATCTGAAGTCTCTCTGACTGTAAAGCCGAACACCATCTGAACACCATCTTTCTGTTTGTGCTCAGAGACGCTTTCATGTCATTGTGTTCGCTCTGAATCTAACGTCCAATGAAACAGCAGCGTGTCCAACCTGCTCCGTTATCTGAGATCCACCCGGCTGCTTTTCAGAGCGTGAGGTGGTAACGATGGGGTAAACTGTGTGTGTGTGTGTGTGTGTGTGTGCGTGTGTGTGTGTGTGTGTGTGTGTGTGTGTGTGTGTGTGTGTGTGTGAGTGAGAGAAAGAGAGATAGACAGTGACTGTGAGAGATAGAGAGACAGAGTCAGGGACAGCGACAAACGTTTATTTCGCTGTGAGAAAGTGTGTGAAGAATAGAGGGTGGAATATGAGTTTGTCTAATATCTGTGTGTGTGTGTTTGTGTGTGTGTGTGTGTTCCCGCAGGATGTGAAGGTGTGATTGCTCACTTTAGTCGAGGGAGAGAGGCATGGGGAGACTTAAAATCCACAAGTAGTCGACAGAAAAGAGATTTCCACTCTGCAAAATAAAAAAAGATTGTGTATTTTCCCCTCAAAGAGACAGATCGGGCAACTCCTCAAAGAAGCACCTTTTATATCTATCTGAGGAGAGAGGGTTGTATTTGAAGAAGGTGGAGAGGAAACTCTGCCGTCCTATTGGTCGAGCTGGAGCGCCTGTTGATTAGCTGATTAAGTCAGAAGAGTTCATTCTCAATCTTAATCAATCTTTATTTATTTATACATTTAAAACAACCTCAGTAGACAGGGAAACGATACAATATAGAATAACCAGATGAAAGGCACACCAACTAGAAACATATAATATAGAAATGTTAACATGTTATGTTCAACGAGAATTCAAAGCCAGTGAGAATTGGTCCAATCACAATGTTGTTTTTAGAGAAACCAGACGGATGGCACCTCATCCTCAGACTCCATGTTGCCTCAAAAGCTGCTTCTGTTTTTATGTCGTGCTCCAAAAGTGAAGGTGTAACCGTCTCAGTGAGGCAGTTGTTGTGAGAGTGTTATGAACTGTTGAAACGTGTTTTCAGCTTCTATGAGACTCTGTGGCGTTTAGAAATGATTTGTTTCCTGAAGTTCATCAGTTAATAACACTTCCACAAATAAGACAGTCAAAACCAAATGTTTAATTGTTTCTATTTGTTATTAGCGGTAAAGGAAGTGGATGATTTTATTTTTATTCCAATGCTAAATGACCTATGAGCACAATAAAAACATTACAGCACACAGGGTGATACAGAACAGATATAATTATGAGATACATATTGAAAATAAAGACTCAATCGTCCCATAATGCCCCAGCTGAAACAGAATTCCCTGTGACTCATTTAGTAAAGAAATTGATTATATACATGTATTTTAGTATTGCTTGCTCTTTGAAAGACATGCTCCCAACTTTAATATGTATTTATCACTCAGAGTGTGTACCAGAGAGCATTAGTGTGTGTCCAGGGGGCTTCTCTTCAACAACTAATGTTCAACAGATGCTGAGCAGAACTGCTGTGTGTCACTGTTGCTAGGAAACTAGTGAAAACCAATTTGTAGAAAAGGCAATATTTGGCAAAAAAGCTTCAGTGTTTTTATCCCCGAGTGCTAATCCTTCAGCAGGGGTCCCGACAGGAAGTGCAGGGAGAAGGACTTCCCTGTGGACACATTAACTCACAGTTTTATTATAATGTATAAACAGGAAACACACCTCTTTAAAATGACACCATATTTGAAGTAACCCTATTTTACTCACTGCAGAAAGAAGTACAGTTTTACCTCTGGGGCGGGGGTTTTCTGTCGCAGTGTAAATGATGCTGAGCTGCTTTAAAGAGTCCTCTCCTGCTGATGTTCACGTGTATATCAGAATCTACTTTAAAGAGTCCTCTCCTGCTGATGTTCAGGTGTATATCAGTATGTAGGGTCTCAACTTTAAAGAGTCCTCTCCTGCTGATGTTCAGGTGTATATCAGTATATAGTGTCTCTACTTTAAAGAGTCCTCTCCTGCTGATGTTCAGGTGTACATCAGTATCTACTTTAAAGAGTCCTCTCCTGCTGATGTTCAGGTGTATATCAGTATGTAGTGTCTCTACTTTAAACAGTCCTCTCCTGCTGATGTTCAGGTGTATATCAGTATATAGTGTCTCTACTTTAAAGAGTCCTCTCCTGCTGATGTTCAGGTGTATATCAGTATGTAGTGTCTCTACTTTAAAGAGTCCTCTCCTGCTTATGTTCAGGTGTATATCAGCATTTAGTGTCTCTACTTTAAACAGTCCTCTCCTGCTCCTCTATGTTTAGAGATGTAGGGTCTTTCCTGCACTTATTTCTGGCTTATGTTTTTTCCCAGCATGCACTGGGAGAAGACTGGTCGATATTCTTTTAGAGCTGTGTCAACAAACTCTGTGCTTTCTTATTTCCTAAAAACAGTTCCTCCTCCTCTGCAGCCACAGTTACATAATGACCCAGATGCATCTCCTCCCAAACACAGAGATAAACAACACACACACACACACACACACACACACACACACACACACACACACACACACACACACACACACACACACACACACACACATAGAGAGAGCATGTATGTAGTGAACACACATTCGATCACAGTCCTAAAGAGACATGAAAGTGCCAGCCTGCTAAAAATGACGTGTGTACGATTACAGATAACATTTGTTGTTGACGTGTCTCAAAAATGTCTATTCAAACACTGAAAAAGTTAGATGGAAATCCAGGACAATTTTGTGGTCTTTCTGATATAAAAAATGACAACAATAACTTATTTTAAGGTACTACAATGTAAATAAAAGTAAAGTAAATAGATACAGTATTGTCATGGCTTGTATCCACTCAGAACGTCTCTATACTGTATGTGTGCTACTTAATACTTGATATACTTACCTTGTTGTCATATACTGTAAGAAGTGTGTGCGTGTGTGTGCGTGTGTGCGTGCG
Organism: Harpagifer antarcticus; assembly: GCA_902827135.1. Classification (NCBI taxonomy): domain Eukaryota; kingdom Metazoa; phylum Chordata; class Actinopteri; order Perciformes; family Harpagiferidae; genus Harpagifer; species Harpagifer antarcticus. Next base: position 1,593 of record CADEHL010000299.1, on the reverse strand, counting down.
TGTGTGTGTGACCCCTGCCCCTTAAGAGCAAGTTCTGCCTTCCTAGCATCCTGAGAAGAACTGAGCGGACATTTAGCTGAGGTCTGCAGGGTACATTAGAGCGCTAATAATAGAACTAACGATAGGGGGAAGTGTGTGTGTGTGTGTGTGTGTGTGTGTGTGTGTGTGTGTGTGTCTGTGTGTGTGTGTGTCTGTGTGTGTGTGTGTGTGTGTGTGTGTGTGTCTGTGTGTGTGTGTGTGTTGTCTGTGTGTGTGTGTGTGTGTGTGTGTGTGTGTGTGTGTGTGTGGCCTAGCATTACTATACTTGTGGGGACCTAAATCTGTTTACACAGTCACGTGTGGGGACTCGCCTCCCTTATGGGGACATATTGGAGGTCCCCATAAGGGGAATCATTCATTTTAGGGTGAAGACTTGGTTAGGGTTAGGGTAAGGGTAAGGTTAAGGGTTAGGGTTAGGTTAAGGGTAAGGGTAAGGGTAAGGGTTAGGCATGTGTTGGTTATGGTTAAGGTTAGGATAAGTCTCCAGGAAATGCATGTAAGTCAATGTAATGTCCCCTGAAGTGATGTATACATGGTATGTGTGTGTGTGTGTGTGTGTGTGTGTGTGTGGTGCTGTCTCAGTTGTAACACCACACTATTAACCTGTAGTCTAATCGGTGCTGACCTTGTTTTAGAGCAGCCTTCAGAGACCCCAGAGGAGTCTGAATGTGCATTAAAAATGTGATTAAACACTTTAAGGCAATTAGAAATCTATTTCCTTCTAGATCAAATTAATCATGATTTCTGTCCTCAATTGAAAAAGGGGACAATACCCATTAACAGTCTGTTATTGAGCCTATTCAGCGCTCGGGGATATTAAACTGCACTTCTCAAATGTAAGAAACTAGAACTTATTATATTTTTCTATTGAAATATTACACATATAGACCAAAGCTGACAGGAGGCAAACATCAGCAAAGTAAGTGTTTCGTTCAACGGTCAAATCAAGACTTGGATCCCGAACAATTAAACACACAATATGTCATATCTGCTGCCATTGACCTCTCAATCAAAACACAGAGAAAAGACAGAGTGTTGCAGTGTTGTGAAGTACTGAAGGATCATGGGAGTTGTAGTCTTCATCCCATATTGTCCCCACAGTCTGTTTCTTCTTAACCTTTCCTCTTTAGGGAGCTGTATCATCCAGTTAACATATAAACAGATATTCACACTTTGCAAACATGCAGTTAAGACAGATATGTGGCTGCACCACAATAACGCTTGAGCTGCCACAAGATTACGACTTACTCCGCATGCATTGGACAACAGATGAGTGTAATATCTCCCTCTTTCTCCCCCTCGCCCCCGTCTGCCCCCCCCTCATCAGAAACACAAGGTGGACCTGTTCTATAAGGTGCGTCACGTGATGCTGGAGCTGCTGGACCTGAGGAGGCAGATGCTGTCGGGTCACCTGACGCAGGAGCAGAGCCGAGACGTGAAGAGACACATCACTGTGAGGCTGGACTGGGGCAACGAGTGAGGACACACACACACACACGCACGCACACCACACCACACCACACACACACACACACACACACACACACCCACAAC
>CADEHL010000298.1:0-43201 GCA_902827135.1 Harpagifer antarcticus | reverse complement strand
GCAGAGACTCCGTTGAAACATCAACACGTTCAGCTCGGTCGGGAATCGATGGCTTCTACTTTTCTCATTCATAGCTTTCATGATGTCAGAGATACATCCCATAATGCATCACATTTTAACATGGAAGTCAATGGAGAACTCTTCAGACTCCAACAATCTTTATGCAACTTCAACTGCTAACTGTTCCTTCATACTTTCACTCAGAAGCCTCATTCCAACTTTAAAATGTTACACATCTTTCTGACATCATTCGTGTAACACAACTTTTAAATCTGATTCTTACTTTTAGTCCTTGACATGCTTCACACTTTGAAATGTCACCGATATGTGTTACGGTTCTTCAACAAAACGTTCAAATGTAATGCTACGTTCACACCGGACGCGATGCGACGTTTGGGGCGGAGCGATTACATGTGAAGTCAATGCAGAGACGCGATCAGGCGCCAATTCGCTCCGACGGCGCGCATGAAGCGGTGGACGCGGCGAGAATCACGCGATTAAGGCGATTGAAGGGGGCCGCCTCAAACGCGAGAGTTCAATTTTTTCAACTCGGGCGTCAAATTCACGTGACGCGTTCTCGCGGAAGCCAATCAGCGGTGAGGATCTCAGCCTGCCGTCACTGGCGTTCAACCAGAAAACATCAGCCATTAGCTGTTAGCACACAGAGATCACAGCTCCCGAGCCAGCGCGTCTTGTTTGAATGATGCGAGTAAACACAGCTGGCAGCCGCGGTGAAACTCGAGCGACTAGAGCGATGCGAATATTCGCATCGCTTCCGGTGTGAACGTAGCATTAGAGGTTTATCTCTCACTGATCACCATGGAAACCTGTGATCTCTGGACACCTCGTCAGCTCAAATATAAACACCATGGAACACGATTAGGTCATCGCTCCAGCTGACATGCTCAGAGCAGCAGACTAACGGCATGGTCCCTGGACGTTAACAGACTGTCTCAGCCTATTCTTTCCGTCTGATGGAGACTTCATACTGACTTCAACAGGTTCCACATGTTTTAGACATTATTGGTGACGTATGCTTTTAGTTCTAAAGTTTTCAGTTGAAATATTCTGCTGCTTTTTCATGCATTTAGACTTTTATTTTCTTGTTCTTATTTCACATTCAAGTCCCCTCTATTCATGAACCCTTTAAAATACTCAGCCACACCACTTATATACCAGGTGTGACTGTTGCTCAGTTCATCTTTCAAATACAAGGTTGCATGTTTGATTCAAGCTCTTGTAGTCAATATGTCAAGGTGTTTATCCCTAACATTCGATCAGCTAACTAACGACACACACTCAGAGGACCTTTATAAACGTTTGAAGTATTGCACATCTTTAAACATGACTCTTATGAATCACTTTTAAAACCAGCGATGCACTACAGTGTCAGCTTTTCTAAAATAGAAACTTCAATGTTCACATCTTTCTAAATGATTCTACTTTTCAATGACCTACAAATGATCCTAATAATAATCCCATTTCCAATCTTCCAACTGATCATATGTCAATCAACAAACCTGTTACAAATTTGTTGTTCAACACATTTGAGCCTTTGCCACATTTATTTGAATTATTTATATAATTCCTACATAATGGGGAAGCTTGGATCACCATGGAAACCTTTGATCTCTGGACACCTCGTTAGCTCAAATAGAAACACCTGTGTCATGGAACACGATGATGTCATCACTCCAACTGACATGCTCAGAGCAGCAGACTTCAGGTAATGGTGAATGGTCCATGCCTCAACAGCTCTACGTAAATCTGAGATCTCACCATATGCCGTTTCCATGGAAACGCATCCCTCGCCATAAAACACGATGTTGTCGTAACTCCTATGAAAATGTTCAAAAAGTGCTCAAACTTCACATGTGTGCCAACAGTCCAGCCGTGAAGACATCTACGGGACAGTTTTGAGATTTCTTCAAATGCCGTTGCCATGGCAACACAAGGCTCGCCATGAAACACGGCTTTCTCATAACTTCAGTGAAAATACTCCAAACAGCCCAAAACTTCACAGGTTTGATAACGATGCAGCCATCAACGCATCTAAGCGTATAATGGGATGTCATCAAATGCCGTTGTCATGGCGACAGATCATTCACCATCAAGTTAGTTCAAAAGTGTGCAGTTCAAATATTCTGCTGCTTTTCCAAGTCTTTTTACTTTCTTTTCTTCCCCCAGTGTTCATGTTTCATTTAAATCTAAATTCTTCATTTTCTTCTTACACATTACATTTCAGCATAGCAGTTCAGCGTCAGCGTTTCAGCATAAACATTCCCACCAGCAATTTCATCAGGAATTGCATTCTCTAGTTATTATTATTATTGCCGTATTTACATTGAAATAGAATGGAATAATATATGTGCAGTACTAAAAAGAAATACCCAGATATTGTGTACATTGTGTGCATTAATGCATAGAGTCTTACCTCTGGTTAAAGTAAAGATATTTGTGTTTACCTCCAGATTGTTTAGTCTGTTGTCCGCAGCAGAGAAATGCCGGAGCTCCTTCAGCACCGTCAGGTCTCTGATGTCATCGATGTTGTTGTTGTTGATGTTTAGGACGCAAAGAGATTCCTGTGCAGAGAAGATGTTGTTGTTTATTATACAGAACACAGGGATTACATAGCACGAGATTTGTTCTGTTGGTCGGCCTGAAGTCAGACCCTGTTTCTCCTGGGTTTGAAGATCTCAAACGGCACATTTGCAAAGTGCAGGACCTCTACAATCTTTATAATAATTCCTCAAAAGAAATACTTAACATCTAAAAAATAATGAAATGTTACAATAATATAAAAATATAGACTTAAATGTTAAAATAATAAAATAAAGTCTATAAATAATGCCCTAAATTCTCAAAATAATTAGTTAATATATCGTATATAATGTCGTGCTCTCCTCTCTAGTGAGCAGGATAAAGAGTTCTCACAGCGAGGCAGAGGAGGGTCATGGGGTCGAGGAGCAGCTTCTCCCCCAGATTCAGCCTCTGGTTCTCCAGGTGAAGCTCGCTCAGATCTGGAAGATTCTCCAAACCTTCAACCACCAAGATCCTGTTCCCTCCGAGATACCTGAGGAGACACCAGGATCAGCTAGGGCTGCTCGATTATGGCAAAAATCATAATCTCGATTATTTGGGTCAATAATTGATATCACGATTATTAAAAACGATTATCCATTGACTTTGAAAACATCAATTTATTGGAGAAACATTTTTTGAACAGCATGTTTTTAACAGTTGATTACCCTGAACTTTAAGTATAACTCAACTGAAAACCAAAAAAAAAGATTAATAATAATAATATAAAAATGATCGTTATATTTCGATTACGTTGTTTTGTAATCGTTGCAAGCCATAATCGTAATTGCGATTCAAATACGATTAATTGAGCAGCCCTAGTATCAGTGAGGAAGATGACTATTTCAAGATTAAAGGTGTTAAGGTACTGGAAGAAGTACTCCCATCCTACTGCGATACAACAAGCTATACTGTACTCGCTTGCAAGTAAAGGTCCTGTATTAAAACCCTATTTACGTGTATATATAATAATGTACAGTATAGGTATTATCAGTACTGAACGTAGTGATTGTGCAGTAAAACACGTTGCATTTTACTAATCCTGCAGCAATGCATCATATTCTAGCTTCGTCTCTGTCCTCTGGGTACTTTTACATTACATTACATTTAGCTGACGCTTTTATCCAAAGCGACTTACAATAAGTTCATACGACCAGGAAGACACAACCCAGAAGAAACAGAATCATAAAGTACATCAGGTTCCATAGAGCCAAACACTTCAAGTGCTACTCAGCTGGCTTTAGAGAAGCCAGTCCTTTGTTAGTATATAAGTGCCTTGTTAGTAATTCTATCACTCGAAGTGGAGTCGAAAGAGATGAGTTTTCAGTTTCATGAAAGCTGTCCGAAAAACTGGAGTGAAACGTCTGAGATTGACCTCTGAGATTGACCTCTGAGATTGACCTCTGAGATTTAGCCAAATAGACAGAAATGGCCTTGATTGGTTGGTAAGTTAGTGGTATCTTGATAACATATTCAGTTCCCTGGAGAAAGGACTGTACACAGTTAGGACAAAGAAGAGAAAGCACTTCAACTGATATGGATTAGGAGTCCAATAGGTTTCCTTTCTACACACTGCATCTCCTCCAGATAAGACACTGACTACAGAGTACAACCTCATACAAGTACAAGACTACACGTATAAACAGTCCCTTTAAAGGTGTGTGTGCTCACAGTTTGTTGAGCCTCTGCAGGTGTCCAGGTGTGTGAGGTTGTTGTTCTGCATGTCCAGGTGTGTGAGGTTGTTGTTCTGCATGTCCAGGTGTGTGTACTCACAGTTTGTTGAGCCTCTGCAGGTGGTGCAGGTTGTCCATGTGTGTGAGGTTGTTGTTCTGCATGTACAGGTGTGTGAGGTTGCAGGCGAAGGCCAGGTTGCAGATGTGTGAGATGTGATTATCGTACAGGTAGAGAACGGTGAGGTTTCTACACATCGAGAGATCCCCCTGAAACAAGGAGGAGGAGCAGTACTCAGGTCTCGTAGTAAAAGTAGAAGTACTCAGGTCTCATTACATTACATTGCATTTAGCTGACGCTTTTATCCAAAGCGACTTACAATAAGTGCATTCGACCAGGAAGACACAACCTTGAAGAAAAACAGAATCATAAAGTACATCAGGTTCCATAGAGCCAAACACTTCAAGTGCTACTCAGCTGGCTTTAGAGGAGCCAGTCCTTTGTTAGTATATAAGTGCTTTGTTAGTAATTCTATGGCTGGAAGTGGAGTCGAAAGAGATGAGTTTTCAGTCTGGAAGGTGTGTAAGCTTTCTGCTGTCCTGATGTCAATGGGGAGCTCATTCCACCATCTTGGAGCCAGGATAGCAAACCCACGTGTTTCTGCTGATGGGAACTTGGGTCCCCCTCGCAGCGAGGGTGCAGCGAGTCGTTTGGCTGATGCAGAGCGGAGTGCACGCGCTGGGCAGGGTTTCCGCTAGGATTTATTCTCGCCGGTCAAATGTCCGAACAGAATTTATTTTACCGGACACATTTGAAACTTACAGGTCATGTTTCAATAATAATAAGAATTGTGTAGCAGAGATTCCGTTAGCAGGTAATCACTGGACTAGGACCGGATATGCTGATGTTTAAAACTCAGTTAATGGGAGTCATTTTTATATCGCTTCAGTTTATAATCGTAACAGATCGAAACATTCAGATTAATTTTTCAATAAATTATTCCACAAACAACAAACAACATCATTATTACACTCAAAGAAACTACTTGTAGTAGATAAAGTACATTATTCAAAAGTTTACATTAACTTTGAATAATAACACGGGAGAAACGGATCTTCTCGCGCTAAACAGTGGGCGGGGCTTCAGGTCAGACTCAGCAGCTGATCTGATCTCTCTCTCGCGTCCGGTTACACTTCACTCGCGTTTATGTCCATATGGATCAGACCCAGCTCTCCTGATCGGCCTTTATAGAGAGCACAGATCAAACTATTAAGAGTGAATGTCGGCCGATAATGACCGGCGGCCAATCGATCGGAGCATCGGACATTTTGACCGGCAGGTTTTGAATTTACGGGTTTTTATTCAATTTGACCAGCTAAAAACCGGTAATTACCGGCTAACGGAAACCCTGGCGCTGGGGTGTACGGTTTAACCATGTCCTGGATGTAGGAAGGGCCAGATCCATTCACAGCATGGTACGCAAGTACCAGTGTCTTGAAGTGGATTCTAGCAGTTACCGGGAGCCAGTGGAGGGAGCGGAGGAGCGGAGTGGGGGGGGAACATTTAGGAAGGTTGAAGACCAGACGAGCCGCTGCATTCTGGATGAGCTGCAGAGGTCGGATGGCACATGCAGGTAGACCAGCCAGGAGGGAGTTGCAGTAGTCTAGGCGTGAGGTGACGAGAGCCTGGACCAGAACCTGCGTGGCTTTCTGGGTCAGCTGGGGACGTGTCCTCCTGATGTTGTAAAGCGTGTATCTGCAGCAACGGGTTGTAGCAGCGATGTTTGCAGTGAAGGACAGGTTGTTATCTAGGGTCACACCCAGAGTCCTTGCAGTCTGAGTCGGGGAAACAACAGAGGTGCCGGAAGGAAAAGCAGTTCAGTCTTGTCAAGGTTGAGCTTGAGGTGATGAGCAGACATCCACTGAGAGATGTCAGCTAGACAAGCAGAGATGCGTGCGACGACCTGGGTCTCTGAGCGGGGAAAGGACAGAATTAATTGGGTGTCGTCAGCATAGCAGTGGTATGAAAAACCATGTGGGCTAATGACCGATCCGAGCGAGTTTGTGTACAGGGAGAAGAGGAGGGGACCAAGAACAGAGCCCTGAGGGACCCCTGTAGTTAATTGACAAGGGTCGGACTCGGACCCTCTCCAAGTTACCCTGTAGGTGCGGACTTTGAGGTGTGAGGTGAGGAGGGAAAGTGCAGAGCCTGAAACTCCAAGTTCTTGGAGAGTGCGAAGGAGGATCTGATGGTTCACCGTGTCGAATGCAGCAGACAGGTCCAACATGATGATGACAGAGGAGAGGGATGCTGCTTTGGCAGTGTGCAGTTCCTCAGTGACAGCAATTATACAGAGTAGAATAAATGAAACAGAGAAGTCTAATTAAACAAGAATATAACTTACAGTGGTTGCTGCGTCAACAGGTCGTGTCGTCACCCGGTCGATATGCACACAGAGTTCTTCAGATTTTAAATGCGGTATTTAAGTGCTTTTTAGCTGGAAGATGACTAATTCACGCAATCAGCAGAGTGGCCCTGCTCGTGGTAAAAGTAGAAGTACTCAGGTCTCGTAGTAAAAGTAGAAGTACTCAGGTCTCGTAGTAAAAGTAGAAGTACTCCGGTCTCGTAGTAAAAGTAGAAGTACTCCGGTCTCGTAGTAAAAGTCTCGTAGTAAAAGTAGAAGTACTCAGGTCTCGTAGTAAAAGGTCTCGTAGTAAAGTAGAAGTACTCAGGTCTCGTAGTAAAAGGTCTCGTAGTAAAAGTAGAAGTACTCAGGTCTCGTAGTAAAAGGTCTCGTAGTAAAAGTAGAAGTACTCAGGTCTCGTAGTAAAAGGTCTCGTAGTAAAAGTAGAAGTACTCAGGTCTCGTAGTAAAAGTAGAAGTACTCAGGTCTCGTAATAAAAGGAGAAGTACTCAGGTCTCGTAGTAAAAGTAGAAGTACTCAGGTCTCGTAGTAAAAGTAGAAGTACTCAGGTCTCGTAGTAAAAGTAGAAGTACTCAGGTCTCGTAGTAAAAGGGTCTCGTAGTAAAAGTAAGAAGTACTCAGGTCTCGTAGTAAAAGTAGAAGTACTCCGGTCTCGTAGTAAAAGTAGAAGTACTCCGGTCTCGTAGTAAAAGTAGAAGTACTCAGGTCTCGTAGTAAAGTAGAAGTACTCAGGTCTCGTAGTAAAAGGTCTCGTAGTGAAAGTAGAAGTACTCAGGTCTCGTAGTAAAAGTAGAAGTACTCCGGTCTCGTAGTAAAAGTAGAAGTACTCAGGTCTCGTAGTAAAAGTAGAAGTACTCAGGTCTCGTAGTAAAAGTAGAAATACTCAGGTCTCGTAGTAAAAGGTCTCGTAGTAAAAGTAGAAGTACTCAGGTCTCGTAGTAAAAGTAGAAGTACTCCGGTCTCGTAGTAAAAGTAGAAGTACTCCGGTCTCGTAGTAAAAGGTCTCATAGTAAAAGTAGAAGTACTCAGGTCTCGTAGTAAAAGGTCTCGTAGTAAAAGTAGAAGTACTCAGGTCTCGTAGTAAAAGGTCTTGTAGTAAAAGTAGAAGTACTCAGGTCTCGTAGTAAAAGTAGAAGTACTCCGGTCTCGTAGTAAAAGTAGAAGTACTCAGGTCTCGTAGTAAAAGGTCTCGTAGTAAAAGTAGAAGTACTCAGGTCTCGTAGTAAAAGGTCTCGTAGTAAAAGTAGAAGTACTCAGGTCTCGTAGTAAAAGGTCTCGTAGTAAAAGTAGAAGTACTCAGGTCTCGTAGTAAAAGTAGAAGTACTCAGGTCTCGTAATAAAAGGAGAAGTACTCAGGTCTCGTAGTAAAAGTAGAAGTACTCAGGTCTCGTAGTAAAAGTAGAAGTACTCAGGTCTCGTAGTAAAAGTAGAAGTACTCAGGTCTCGTAGTAAAAGGTCTCGTAGTAAAAGTAGAAGTACTCAGGTCTCGTAGTAAAAGTAGAAGTACTCCGGTCTCGTAGTAAAAGTAGAAGTACTCAGGTCTCGTAGTAAAAGTAGAAGTACTCAGGTCTCGTAGTAAAAGTAGAAGTACTCAGGTCTCGTAGTAAAGGTCTCGTAGTGAAAGTAGAAGTACTCAGGTCTCGTAGTAAAAGTAGAAGTACTCCGGTCTCGTAGTAAAAGTAGAAGTACTCAGGTCTCGTAGTAAAAGTAGAAGTACTCAGGTCTCGTCGTAAAAGTAGAAGTACTCAGGTCTCGTAATAAAAGGAGAAGTACTCAGGTCTCGTAGTAAAAGTAGAAGAACTCAGGTCTCGTAGTAAAAGTAGAAGTACTCCGGTCTCGTAGTAAAAGTAGAAGTACTCAGGTCTCGTAGTAAAAGTAGAAGTACTCAGGTCTCGTAGTAAAAGTAGAAGTACTCAGGTCTTGTAGTAAAAGTAGAAGTACTCCGGTCTCATAGTAAAAGTAGAAGTACTCAGGTCTCGTAGTAAAAGGTCTCATAGTAAAAGTAGAAGTACTCAGGTCTCGTAGTAAAAGTAGAAGTACTCAGGTCTCGTAGTAAAAGTAGAAGTACCCAGGTCTCGTAGTAAAAGTAGAAGTACTCAGGTCTCGTAGTAAAAGTAGAAGTACTCAGGTCTCGTAGTAAAAGTAGAAGTACTCAGGTCTCGTAGTAAAAGTAGAAGTACTCAGGTCTCGTAGTAAAAGTAGAAGTACCCAGGTCTCGTAGTAAAAGTAGAAGTACTCAGGTCTCGTAGTAAAAGTAGAAGTACTCAGGTCTCGTAGTAAAAGGTCTCGTAGTAAAAGTAGAAGTACTCAGGTCTCGTAGTAAAAGGTCTCGTAGTAAAAGTAGAAGTACTCAGGTCTCGTAATAAAAGGAGAAGTACTCAGGTCTCGTAGTAAAAGTAGAAGTACTCAGGTCTCGTAGTAAAAGTAGAAGTACTCAGGTCTCGTAGTAAAAGTAGAAGTACTCAGGTCTCGTAGTAAAAGGTCTCGTAGTGAAAGTAGAAGTACTCAGGTCTCGTAGTTAAAAGTAGAAGTACTCTCCGGTCTCGTAGTAAAAGTAGAAGTACTCAGGTCTCGTAGTAAAAGTAGAAGTACTCAGGTCTCGTAGTAAAAGTAGAAGTACTCAGGTCTCGTAGTAAAAGGTCTCGTAGTGAAAGTAGAAGTACTCAGGTCTCGTAGTAAAAGTAGAAGTACTCGTCTCGTAGTAAAAGTAGAGTACTCAGGTCTCGTAGTAAAAGTAGAAGTACTCAGGTCTCGTAGTAAAAGTAGAAGTACTCAGGTCTCGTAATAAAAGGAGAAGTACTCAGGTCTCGTAGTAAAAGTAGAAGTACTCAGGTCTCGTAGTAAAAGTAGAAGTACTCCGGTCTCGTAGTAAAGTAGAAGTACTCAGGTCTCGTAGTAAAAGTAGAAGTACTCAGGTCTCGTAGTAAAAGTAGAAGTACTCAGGTCTCGTAGTAAAAGGTCTCGTAGTGAAAGTAGAAGTACTCAGGTCTCGTAGTAAAAGTAGAAGTACTCCGGTCTCGTAGTAAAAGTAGAAGTACTCAGGTCTCGTAGTAAAAGTAGAAGTACTCAGGTCTCGTAGTAAAAGTAGAAGTACTCAGGTCTCGTAATAAAAGGAGAAGTACTCAGGTCTCGTAGTAAAAGTAGAAGTACTCAGGTCTCGTAGTAAAAGTAGAAGAACTCAGGTCTCGTAGTAAAAGTAGAAGTACTTCCGGTCTCGTAGTAAAGTAGAAGTACTCAGGTCTTGTAGTAAAAGTAGAAGGTACTCCGTCTCATAGTAAAAGTAGAAGTACTCAGGTCTCGTAGTAAAAGGTCTCATAGTAAAAGTAGAAGTACTCAGGTCTCGTAGTAAAAGTAGAAGTACTCCAGGTCTCGTAGTAAAAGTAGAAGTGCCCAGGTCTCGTAGTAAAAGTAGAAGTACTCAGGTCTCGTAGTAAAGTAGAAGTACTCAGGTCTCGTAGTAAAAGTAGAAGTACTCAGGTCTCGTGTAAAAGTAGAAGTACTCAGGTCTCGTAGTAAAAGAGAAGTACCCCAGGTCGCGGTAGTAAAAGTAGAAGTACTCAGTCTCGTAGTAAAAGTAGAAGTACTCGGTCTTGTAGTAAAAGTAGAAGTACTCAGGTCTCGTAGTAAAAGTAGAAGTACTCAGGTCTCGTAGTAAAAGTAGAAGTACTCAGGTCTCGTAGTAAAAGTAGAGTCCTAGCTCAGGTCTCGTAGTAAAAGTAGAAGTACTCAGGTCTCGTAGTAAAAGTAGAAGTACTCAGGGTCTCGTAGTAAAAGTAGAAGTACTCAGGTCTCGTAGTAAAAGTAGAAGTACTCAGGTCTCGTAGTAAAAGTAGAAGTACTCAGGTCTCGTAGTAAAAGTAGAAGTACTCAGGTCTCGTAGTAAAAGTAGAAGTACTCAGGTCTCGTAGTAAAAGTAGAAGTACTCAGGTCGTGTAGTAAAAGTAGAAGTACTCAGGTCTCGTAGTAAAAGTAGAAGTACTCAGGTCTCGTAGTAAAAGTAGAAGTACTCAGGTCTCGTAGTTAAGTAATCAGGTCTCGTAGTAAAGTAGAAGTACTCAGGTCTCGTAGTAAAAGTAGAAGTACTCAGGTCTCGTAGTAAAAGTAGAAGTACTCAGGTCTCGTAGTAAAGTAAAGTACTCAGGTCTCGTAGTAAAAGTAGAAGTACCTCAGGGTCTCGTAGTAAAAGTAGAAGTACTCAGGTCCTCGTAGTAAAAGTAGAAGTACTCAGGTCTCGTTAAAGTAGAAGTACTCAGGTCTCGTTAAAGTAGAAGTACTCAGGTCTCGTAGTAAAGTAGAAGTACTCAGGTCTCGTAGTAAAAGTAGAAGTACTCAGGTCTCGTAGTAAAAGTAGAAGTACCCAGGTCTCGTAGTAAAAGTAGAAGTACTCAGGTCTCATAGTAAAAGTAGAAGTACTCAGGTCTCGTAGTAAAAGTAGAAGTACTCAGGTCTTGTAGTAAAAGTAGAAGTACTCAGGTCTCGTAGTAAAAGTAGAAGTACTCAGGTCTCGTAGTAAAAGTAGAAGTACTCAGGTCTCGTAGTAAAAGTAGAAGTACTCAGGTCTCGTAGTAAAAGTAGAAGTACTCAGGTCTTGTAGTAAAAGTAGAAGTACTCAGGTCTCGTAGTAAAAGTAGAAGTACTCAGGTCTCGTAGTAAAAGTAGAAGTACTCAGGTCTCGTAGTAAAAGTAGAAGTACTCAGGTCTTGTAGTAAAAGTAGAAGTACTCAGGTCTTGTAGTAAAAGTAGAAGTACTCAGGTCTCGTAGTAAAAGTAGAGGTACTCAGGTCTCGTAGTAAAAGTAGAAGTACTCAGGTCTCGTAGTAAAAGTAGAAGTACTCAGGTCTTGTAGTAAAAGTAGAAGTACTCAGGTCTCGTAGTAAAAGTAGAAGTACTCAGGTCTCGTAGTAAAAGTAGAAGTACTCAGGTCTTGTAGTTAAAAGTAGAAGTACTCAGGTCTCGTAGTAAAAGTAGAAGTACTCCAGGTCTTGTAGTAAAAGTAGAAGTACTCAGGTTTTGTAGTAAAAAGTAGAAGTACTCAGGTCTCGTAGTAAAAGTAGAAGTACTCAGGTCTCGTAGTAAAAGTAGAAGTACTCAGGTCTCGTAGTAAAAGTAGAAGTACTCAGGTCTCGTAGTAAAAGTAGAAGTACTCAGGTCTCGTAGTAAAAGTAGAAGTACTCAGGTCTCGTAGTAAAAGTAGAAGTACTCAGGTCTCGTAATAAAAGGAGAAGTACTCAGGTCTCGTAGTAAAGTAAGAAGTACTCAGGTCTCGTAGTAAAAGTAGAAGTACTCAGGTCTCGTAGTAAAAGTAGAAGTACTCAGGTCTCGTAGTAAAAAGGTCTCGTAGTAAAAGTAGAAGTACTCAGGTCTCGTAGTAAAAGTAGAAGTACTCCGGTCTCGTAGTAAAAGTAGAAGTACTCAGGTCTCGTAGTAAAAGTAGAAGTAGTCAGGTCTCGTAGTAAAAAGTAGAAGTACTCAGGTCTCGTAGTAAAAAGGTCTCGTAGTGAAAGTAGAAGTACTCAGGTCTCGTAGTAAAAGTAGAAGTACTCCGGTCTCGTAGTAAAAGTAGAAGTACTCAGGTCTCGTAGTAAAAGTAGAAGTACTCAGGTCTCGTAGTAAAAGTAGAAGTACTCAGGTCTCGTAGTAAAAGTAGAAGTACTCAGGTCTCGTAGTAAAAGTAGAAGTACTCCGGTCTCGTAGTAAAAGTAGAAGTACTCAGGTCTCGTAGTAAAAGTAGAAGTACTCAGGTCTCGTAATAAAGGAGAAGTACTCAGGTCTCGTAGTAAAAGTAGAAGTACTCAGGTCTCGTAGTAAAAGTAGAAGAACTCAGGTCTCGTAGTAAAAGTAGAAGTACTCCGGTCTCGTAGTAAAAGTAGAAGTACTCAGGTCTCGTAGTAAAAAGTAGAAGTACTCAGGTCTCGTAGTAAAAGTAGAAGTACTCAGGTCTCGTAGTAAAAGTAGAAGTACTCAGGTCTCGTAGTAAAAGTAGAAGTACTCAGGTCTCGTAGTAAAAGTAGAAGTACTCAGGTCTCGTAGTAAAAGGTCTCGTAGTAAAAGTAGAAGTACTCAGGTCTCGTAGTAAAAGTAAAGTACCCAGGTCTCGTAGTAAAAGTAGAAGTACTCAGGTCTCATAGTAAAAGTAGAAGTACTCAGGGTCTCGTAGTAAAGTAGAAAGTACTCAGGTCTTGTAGTAAAAGTAGAAAGTACTCAGGTCTCGTTGTAAAGTAGAAGTACTCAGGTCTCGTAGTAAGTAGAAAGTCCTCGTTGTAAAAGTAGAAGTACTCAGGTCTCGTAGTAAAAGTAGAGATCCTCAGGTCTCGTAGTAAAAGGTAGAAGTACTCAGGTCTCGTAGTAAAGTAGAAGTACTCAGGTCTTGTAGTAAAAGTAGAAGTACTCAGGTCTCGTAGTAAAAGTAAGAAGTACTCAGGTCTCGTAGTAAAAGTAGAAGTACTCAGGTCTCGTAGTAAAAGTAGAAAGTACTCAGGTCTTGTAGTAAAAGTAGAAGTACTCAGGTCTTGTAGTAAAAGTAGAAGTACTCAGGTCTCGTAGTAAAAGTAGAAGTACTCAGGTCTCGTAGTAAAAGTAGAAGTACTCAGGTCTCGTAGTAAAAGTAGAAGTACTCAGGTCTTGTAGTAAAAGTAGAAGTACTCAGGTCTCGTAGTAAAAGTGAAGAACTCAGGTCTCGTAGTAAAAGTAGAAGTACTCAGGTCTTGTAGTAAAAGTAGAAGTACTCAGGTCTCGTAGTAAAAGTAGAAGTACTCAGGTCTTGTAGTAAAAGTAGAAGTACTCAGGTCTTGTAGTAAAAGTAGAAGTACTCAGGTCTCGTAGTAAAAGTAGAAGTACTCAGGTCTCGTAGTAAAAGTAGAAGTACTCAGGTCTTGTAGTAAAAGTAGAAGTACTCAGGTCTCGTAGTAAAAGTAGAAGTACTCAGGTCTCGTAGTAGTAAAAGTAGAAGTACTCAGGTCTCGTAGTAAAAGTAGAAGTACTCAGGTCTCGTAATAAAAGGAGAAGTACTCAGGTCTCGTAGTAAAAGTAGAAGTACTCAGGTCTCGTAGTAAAAGTAGAAGAACTCAGGTCTCGTAGTAAAAAGTAGAAGTACTCAGGTCTCGTAGTAAAAGTAGAAGTACTCAGGTCTCGTAGTAAAAGGTCTCGTAGTAAAAAGTAGAAGTACTCAGGTCTCGTAGTAAAAGTAGAAGTACTCCCGTCTCGTAGTAAAAGTAGAAGTACTCAGGTCTCGTAGTAAAAGTAGAAGTAGTCAGGTCTCGTAGTAAAAGTAGAAGTACTCAGGTCTCGTAGTAAAAGGTCTCGTAGTGAAAGTAGAAGTACTCAGGTCTCGTAGTAAAAGTAGAAGTACTCAGGTCTTGTTAAAGTAGAAGTACTCAGGTCTCGTTAAAGTAGAAGTACTCAGGTCTCGTTAAAGTAGAAGTACTCAGGTCTCGTTAAAGTAGAAGTACTCAGGTCTCGTTAAAGTAGAAGTACTCGGGTCTCGTTAAAGTAGAAGTACTCAGGTCTCGTAGTAAAAGTAGAAGTACTCAGGTCTCGTAATAAAAGTAGAAGTACTCAGGTCTCGTAGTAAAAGTAGAAGTACTCAGGTCTCGTAGTAAAAGTAGAAGAACTCAGGTCTCGTAGTAAAGTAGAAGTACTCCGGTCTCGTAGTAAAAGTAGAAGTACTCAGGTCTCGTAGTAAAAGTAGAAGTACTCAGGTCTCGTAGTAAAAGTAGAAGTACTCAGGTCTTGTAGTAAAAGTAGAAGTACTCCGGTCTCATAGTAAAAGTAGAAGTACTCAGGTCTCGTAGTAAAAGGTCTCATAGTAAAAGTAGAAGTACTCAGGTCTCGTAGTAAAAGTAGAAGTACTCAGGTCTCGTAGTAAAAGTAGAAAGTACCCAGGTCTCGTAGTAAAAGTAGAAGTACCCAGGTCTCGTAGTAAAAGTAGAAAGTACTCAGGTCTCGTAGTAAAGTAGAAGTACTCAGGTCTCGTAGTAAAAGTAGAAGTACTCAGGTCTCGTAGTAAAAGTAGAAGTACCCAGGTCTCGTAGTAAAAGTAGAAGTACTCAGGTTCTCGTAGTAAAAGTAGAAGTACTCAGGTCTCGTAGTAAAAGTAGAAGTACTCAGGTCTCGTAGTAAAAGTAGAAGTACTCAGGTCTTGTAGTAAAAGTAGAAGTTACTCAGGTCTCGTAGTAAAAGTAGAAGTACTCAGGTCTCGTAGTAAAAGTAGAAGTACTCAGGTCTTGTAGTAAAAGTAGAAGTACTCAGGTCTTGTAAATCGTAGTAAAAGTAGAAGTAATCGTAGTAGTAAAAGTAGAAGTACTCAGGTCTCGTAGTAAAAGTAGAAGTACTCAGGTCTCGTAGTAAAAGGTCTCGTAGTAAAAGTAGAAGTACTCAGGTCTCGTAGTAAAAGTAGAAGTACTCAGGTCTCGTAGTAAAAGTAGAAGTACTCAGGTCTCGTAATAAAAGGAGAAGTACTCAGGTCTCGTAGTAAAAGTAGAAGTACTCAGGTCTCGTAGTAAAAGTAGAAGAACTCAGGTCTCGTAGTAAAAGTAGAAGTACTCAGGTCTCGTAGTAAAAGTAGAAGTACTCCGGTCTCGTAGTAAAAGTAGAAGTACTCAGGTCTCGTAGTAAAAGTAGAAGTACTCAGGTCTCGTAATAAAGGAGAAGTACTCAGGTCTCGTAGTAAAAGTAGAAGTACTCAGGTCTCGTAGTAAAAGTAGAAGAACTCAGGTCTCGTAGTAAAAGTAGAAGTACTCCGGTCTCGTCAGTAAAAGTAGAAGTACTCAGGTCTCGTAGTAAAAGTAGAAGTACTCAGGTCTCGTAATAAAAGGAGAAGTACTCAGGTCTCGTAGTAAAAGTAGAAGTACTCAGGTCTCGTAGTAAAAGTAGAAGAACTCAGGTCTCGTAGTAAAAGTAGAAGTACTCCGGTCTCGTAGTAAAAGTAGAAGTACTCAGGTCTCGTAGTAAAGTAGAAGTACTCAGGTCTCGTAGTAAAAGTAGAAGTACTCCGGTCCTCGTAGTAAAAGTAGAAGTACTCAGGTCTCGTAGTAAAAGTAGAAGTACTCAGGTCTCGTAGTAAAAGTAGAAGTACTCAGGTCTCGTAGTAAAAGTAGAAGTACTCAGGTCTCGTAGTAAAAGTAGAAGTACTCCGGTCTCATAGTAAAAGTAGAAGTACTCAGGTCTCGTAGTAAAAGGTCTCATAGTAAATAGAAGTACTCCAGGTCTCGTAGTAAAGTAAGACTCAGGTCTCGTAGTAAAAGTAGAAGTACTCCAGGTCTCGTAGTAAAAGTAGAAGTACCCAGGTCTCGTAGTAAAAGTAGAAGTACTCAGGTCTCGTAGTAAAAGTAGAAGTACTCAGGTCTCGTAGTAAAAGTAGAAGTACTCAGGTCTCGTAGTAAAAGTAGAAGTACTCAGGTCTCGTAGTAAAAGTAGAAGTACTCCGGTCTCGTAGTAAAAGTAGAAGTACTCAGGTCTCGTAGTAAAAGTAGAAGTACTCAGGTCTCGTAGTAAAAGTAGAAGTACTCAGGTCTCGTAGTAAGTAAAAGTAGAAGTACTCAGGTCTCGTAGTAAAAGTAGAAGTACTCAGGTCTCGTAGTAAAGTAGAAGTACTCAGGTCTCGTAGTAAAAGTAGAAGTACTCAGGTCTCGTAGTAAAAGTAGAAGTACTCAGGTCTCGTAGTAAAAGTAGAAGTACTCAGGTCTCGTAGTAAAAGTAGAAGTACCTCAGGTCTCGTAGTAAAAGTAGAAGTACTCAGGTCTCGTAAGTAAAAGGAGAAGTACTCAGGTCTCGTAGTAAAAGTAGAAGTACTCAGGTCTCGTAGTAAAAGTAGAAGTACTCAGGTCTCGTAGTAAAAGTAGAAGTACTCAGGTCTCGTAGTAAAAGGTCTCGTAGTAAAAGTAGAAGTACTCAGGTCTCGTAGTAAAAGTAGAAGTACTCCGGTCTCGTAGTAAAGTAGAAGTACTCAGGTCTCGTAGTAAAAGTAGAAGTAGTCAGGTCTCGTAGTAAAAGTAGAAGTACTCAGGTCTCGTAGTAAAAGGTCTCGTAGTGAAAGTAGAAGTACTCAGGTCTCGTAGTAAAAGTAGAAGTACTCCGGTCTCGTAGTAAAAGTAGAAGTACTCAGGTCTCGTAGTAAAAGTAGAAGTACTCAGGTCTCGTAGTAAAAGTAGAAGTACTCAGGTCTCGTAGTAAAAGTAGAAGTACTCAGGTCTCGTAGTAAAAGTAGAAGTACTCCGGTCTCGTAGTAAAAGTAGAAGTACTCAGGTCTCGTAGTAAAAGTAGAAGTACTCAGGTCTCGTAATAAAAGGAGAAGTACTCAGGTCTCGTAGTAAAAGTAGAAGTACTCAGGTCTCGTAGTAAAAGTAGAAGAACTCAGGTCTCGTAGTAAAAGTAGAAGTACTCCGGTCTCGTAGTAAAAGTAGAAGTACTCAGGTCTCGTAGTAAAAGTAGAAGTACTCAGGTCTCGTAGTAAAAGTAGAAGTACTCAGGTCTCGTAGTAAAAGTAGAAGTACTCAGGTCTCGTAGTAAAAGTAGAAGTACTCAGGTCTCGTAGTAAAAGTAGAAGTACTCAGGTCTCGTAGTAAAAGGTCTCGTAGTAAAAGTAGAAGTACTCAGGTCTCGTAGTAAAAGTAGAAGTACCCAGGTCTCGTAGTAAAAGTAGAAGTACTCAGGTCTCATAGTAAAAGTAGAAGTACTCAGGTCTCGTAGTAAAAGTAGAAGTACTCAGGTCTTGTAGTAAAAGTAGAAGTACTCAGGTCTCGTTGTAAAAGTAGAAGTACTCAGGTCTCGTAGTAAAAGTAGAAGTACTCAGGTCTCGTAGTAAAAGTAGAAGTACTCAGGTCTCGTAGTAAAAGTAGAAGTACTCAGGTCTTGTAGTAAAGTAGAAGTACTCAGGTCTCGTAGTAAAAGTAGAAGTACTCAGGTCTCGTAGTAAAAGTAGAAGTACTCAGGTCTCGTAGTAAAAGTAGAAGTACTCAGGTCTTGTAGTAAAAGTAGAAGTACTCAGGTCTTGTAGTAAAAGTAGAAGTACTCAGGTCTCGTAGTAAAAGTAGAGGTACTCAGGTCTCGTAGTAAAAGTAGAAGTACTCAGGTCTCGTAGTAAAAGTAGAAGTACTCAGGTCTTGTAGTAAAAGTAGAAGTACTCAGGTCTCGTAGTAAAAGTAGAAGTACTCAGGTCTCGTAGTAAAAGTAGAAGTACTCAGGTCTTGTAGTAAAAGTAGAAGTACTCAGGTCTCGTAGTAAAAGTAGAAGTACTCAGGTCTTGTAGTAAAAGTAGAAGTACTCAGGTCTTGTAGTAAAAGTAGAAGTACTCAGGTCTCGTAGTAAAAGTAGAAGTACTCAGGTCTCGTAGTAAAAGTAGAAGTACTCAGGTCTTGTAGTAAAAGTAGAAGTACTCAGGTCTCGTAGTAAAAGTAGAAGTACTCAGGTCTCGTAGTAAAAGTAGAAGTACTCAGGTCTCGTAGTAAAAGTAGAAGTACTCAGGTCTCGTAATAAAAGGAGAAGTACTCAGGTCTCGTAGTAAAAGTAGAAGTACTCAGGTCTCGTAGTAAAAGTAGAAGTACTCAGGTCTCGTAGTAAAAGTAGAAGTACTCAGGTCTCGTAGTAAAAGTAGAAGTACTCAGGTCTCGTAGTAAAAGGTCTCGTAGTAAAAGTAGAAGTACTCAGGTCTCGTAGTAAAAGTAGAAGTACTCCGGTCTCGTAGTAAAAGTAGAAGTACTCAGGTCTCGTAGTAAAAGTAGAAGTAGTCAGGTCTCGTAGTAAAAGTAGAAGTACTCAGGTCTCGTAGTAAAAGGTCTCGTAGTGAAAGTAGAAGTACTCAGGTCTCGTAGTAAAAGTAGAAGTACTCCGGTCTCGTAGTAAAAGTAGAAGTACTCAGGTCTCGTAGTAAAAGTAGAAGTACTCAGGTCTCGTAGTAAAAGTAGAAGTACTCAGGTCTCGTAGTAAAAGTAGAAGTACTCAGGTCTCGTAGTAAAAGTAGAAGTACTCCGGTCTCGTAGTAAAAGTAGAAGTACTCAGGTCTCGTAGTAAAAGTAGAAGTACTCAGGTCTCGTAATAAAAGGAGAAGTACTCAGGTCTCGTAGTAAAAGTAGAAGTACTCAGGTCTCGTAGTAAAAGTAGAAGAACTCAGGTCTCGTAGTAAAAGTAGAAGTACTCCGGTCTCGTAGTAAAAGTAGAAGTACTCAGGTCTCGTAGTAAAAGTAGAAGTACTCAGGTCTCGTAGTAAAAGTAGAAGTACTCAGGTCTTGTAGTAAAAGTAGAAGTACTCCGGTCTCATAGTAAAAGTAGAAGTACTCAGGTCTCGTAGTAAAAGGTCTCATAGTAAAAGTAGAAGTACTCAGGTCTCGTAGTAAAAGTAGAAGTACTCAGGTCTCGTAGTAAAAGTAGAAGTACCCAGGTCTCGTAAGTAAAAGTAGAAGTACCCAGGTCTCGTAGTAAAAGTAGAAGTACTCAGGTCTCGTAGTAAAAGTAGAAGTACTCAGGTCTCGTAGTAAAAGTAGAAGTACTCAGGTCTCGTAGTAAAAGTAGAAGTACCCAGGTCTCGTAGTAAAAGTAGAAGTACTCAGGTCTCGTAGTAAAAGTAGAAGTACTCAGGTCTCGTAGTAAAAGTAGAAGTACTCAGGTCTCGTAGTAAAAGTAGAAGTACTCAGGTCTTGTAGTAAAAGTAGAAGTACTCAGGTCTCGTAGTAAAAGTAGAAGTACTCAGGTCTCGTAGTAAAAGTAGAAGTACTCAGGTCTTGTAGTAAAAGTAGAAGTACTCAGGTCTTGTAAATCGTAGTAAAAGTAGAAGTACTCAGGTCTCGTAGTAAAAGTAGAAGTACTCAGGTCTCGTAGTAAAAGTAGAAGTACTCAGGTCTCGTAGTAAAAGGTCTCGTAGTAAAAGTAGAAGTACTCAGGTCTCGTAGTAAAAGTAGAAGTACCCAGGTCTCGTAGTAAAGTAGAAGTACTCAGGTCTTGTAGTAAAAGTAGAAGTACTCAGGTCTCGTAGTAAAAGTAGAAGTACTCAGGTCTCGTAGTAAAAGGTCTCGTAGTAAAAGTAGAAGTACTCAGGTCTCGTAGTAAAAGTAGAAGTACTCAGGTCTCGTAGTAAAAGTAGAAGTACTCAGGTCTTGTAGTAAAAGTAGAAGTACTCAGGTCTCGTAGTAAAAGTAGAAGTACTCAGGTCTCGTAGTAAAAGTAGAAGTACTCAGGTCTTGTATTAAAAGTAGAAGTACTCAGGTCTCGTAGTAAAAGTAGAAGTACTCAGGTCTCGTAGTAAAAGTAGAAGTACTCAGGTCTCGTAGTAAAAGTAGAAGTACTCAGGTCTCGTAGTAAAAGTAGAAGTACTCAGGTCTTGTAGTAAAAGTAGAAGTACTCAGGTCTCATAGTAAAAGTAGAAGTACTCAGGTCTCGTAGTAAAAGTAGAAGTACTCAGGTCTCGTAGTAAAAGTAGAAGTACACCATTTACCTCTGAATTGTAGGAGTAAAAGTATGAAGTGGCATAACGTGGAAATACTCAAGTAAAGTACAAGTATCTCAAAATTGTACCCGAGTAAATAATAATAATAATCTTTATTTGTGTAGCACCTTTCACACTAAGTGCAGTTCATAGACACTTCACAGATAATTGATATATATAATATATATAAGTACATGTAGATCAGAGGACAGGTCCAAACTGAGAGAGAGCAGGAGTTCGCTTCTGAAAGGCTAAATGGTACACATGTGTTTTGAGTTAGACTTCCACCGAGGTACTGAGCTACTTCCCTCCTCTGAGGAAGAGAATCTGAAGCTCTTACTATGTCCTCGATGTTCTTGCTGAAGAAGTGGAGGTGTGTGAGCGTCCTCAGGTACTCTGGGAAGGAAAGGCCTCTTTTCTTTCTGAAGTGGTTTCTAGATGTAGCGATGAGCTCCACGGTGAGACGCACCATCGTGTCTCCTGTCAGAAAGGAAGCTTTCAGAAGCAGCCGAGCGTTCAGCAGACGCTGCAGAGAACACACACACAAAGACCTGGCAGGTAAACACACACTCCTTAGAGAAGATGTTTTCAAATGCCACATTACCTTCAGAAGTCATAACCATAATGACAGGTGAGGATTAGCCCTGCGCAGGACTCTCAATGGCTTTACAATGTCAATCCCATTGAGGGCTAATGGTTATATACGATCACTATTGTCCAGGAAACATGCTAAGAGGCTAAAGGTTAGCTAAAGGTTAGCTGGCCCTTTCATTCAGGGCTCGTTTATTATCCCGACCTGACGTGAGATGGCACAATTCATACTTCACATACTTTCACCAGGACAATGTGGCGAAAGAGCTGATACTAAATATAAGCTTGCCTATAATAAAGACTTCATATCTAAAAATAATAACATGTTAAAATAATATCAAAATAAAGACTTAAAATGTTAATCAAATCAAATCTACAAATAATGCCCTAAATTCTCAAAATAATGAGTTAATATATCAAAAGAATAATAATAATACACTTTCTTAATGTGAGGTGTGTGTCTCACCTGATGGAGGCTCTGACCGACACAGAGCTAAAGGCTATGCGTCAACGAAGAGAACGTGAAATATAATGTTGTAACGTCTCCAGGACCAGAACAGCGTGAAATGCTAACTAGATGCTAACTAGATGCTAACTAGATGCTAACTAGATGCTAACTAGATGCTAACTAGATGCTAACTAAACGAGTCAGGACGTTGTGTTTGATGTTGCCATGGAGATGACGTAAAGCGACGTAAAGGTCACGGAATCTGACGGGTGACAGGATTAAAATAATAACATGTTGAAATAATAAAATAATATCAAAATAAAGACTTAAAATGTTAAGATAATAATGAAATCAAATCTACAAATAATGCCGTAAATTCTCAATTAGTTAATATATCAAAAATAATACAAAACAATAATAAAAATAATACACTTTCTTAATATGTTGTCATTCATTTGAGGAACTCTCTCATTAAGTGTGTGTGTGTGTGTGTGTGTGTGCTGTGTCTGTGTCTGTGTGTGTGTGTGTGTGTGTGTGTGTGTGTGTGTGTGTGTGTGTGTGTGTGTGTGTGTGTGTGTGTGTGTGTGTGTGTGTGTGTGTGTGTGTGTGTGTGTGTGTGTGTGTGTGTCTCACCTGATGCGGCTCTGATTGATAAAGAGCTAAAGGCTAACGGACTAGCTCCTCTCCAGAGACCGGTACGTCATCACTGTTATGCGATACAGAGAGTAAACAATTATCTAGTTTGGTTAATAAGTGCGTAGAGCCAGACAAAGGTCAATATAATGTCCAAATGTTCCCAGAACCAGGACTTGGTGAAAAACTAGATGCTAACTAGATGCTAACTAGATGCTAGCTAAACTGCTGCAGGAAAAACCGCGAGTCAGATTGTCGTGTTTGATGTTGCCATGGAGATGACGTAAAGGTCACAGAATCTGACGGTGACAGGATTCACTGTAACACCAGAAGAGTGAGATCATCTGATTCTTGATGCAACACATGAATAAATGTTACCGTTTTTAGGGGAAATACTTCTGTAAATATATACACGAGTTACTACAGGTCAAGACAATAATTCAACAAGGCTGTTACACACTTTTTAGACTATTTTACATGTATGTTACATTACAAAACAGACTATGCACTATTTGGGAACTGGTGTCTTTGTATGTTACCATTGTAATCAGATATTTATTTAAGATACAATTAGATAAACCTTTGCTAATTCCTGTATCTTAATACAGGTGTTAAAGCAGTGATAAGATTGAATAACAGGACGGGATGGGACAGCACAGAAGGTAATAAGAATAACACATTTTAAAATGAGGTATATGCTGCAATTACTTACAAAATCTATTAATCTGCAGGTTCTTTTTTAAGTTAATGGTTTGTCAGAAATAGGGAAACATTTGAAGTGTCCATTGGAAGTCTTTAAACGGCCCAGTCATTCACTTTAAGTTGATATTTAACACAGAAACGCCCTTATTAGAGCCTGGAAACTGCATGCACACCTCCACGATGAAGACTTTGTGTGATTATTTTCTATATTTCTGAGCATCTTCCAGAGGCCTCACAGGACCCCCTCGCTCAGTGACCCCTGCAGTGTTAATCTAGATCATGTCGAGACCTGGTTTCCTGTAAGAGAGTAGTGGGAGCGTTTATGCAGGAGCACATGGCGGAGAGGAAGTGTGTTTTTTGGGGGGTTTAGTCCCTCTGAGGGCATAACAAAACACTCCAGATCAGCTCATTAGATCCTAATAATGTACAGCTATTAATCAGCAGCCTCATCAATCTGCTCCTTCCTTCAGATCTCATTCCACCGCAGGCGTTTTAAATATGGATGTCTTCATGTCGAGCTGAAATACACAGGATTTATTTTGGCTGCCCACGATTTGACTCTACAGAAATGTTCCTATCCCACTTGAAGTCGTGCATACTAATGTCCATCTGGTGATAATCACAATATGTACAACGAGTTCAATGTGTCCGCTGATTCCTCAACTCAATTTGAAAAGTGCATACTCTGAATACTTCACACAGTCAAGCATGTAATGTATTTAAATATCTGGCCGAGCTATTCAGGAGAAAAACCCACATTTGCAATGACATTAATGTGAAAAGGAGAGTTTGAGAATCGGAGTTCCTGACGGAGGTTTCTTGCCGAGTTCCTTTAAGCTCATCTTTAAATGCATTTGATTATTTTAATCGATTCATTTTTTATTTCTTGTCAGTTATTTAATTACATTTCTTTTGTGTGTCTTTGTTTTGTTGCCGCTTGTTTGGTTACTTGTATTAAAATGTTGGTTATTAAGGATCCAACTCGTTCGTTCCCTCTTCGGTAAGATCTGGATTTGTGGAAGTCATGTTTTTGTGAAAAACGGAATAAAGATATTGTTAAAATAAAATACATATAATCTAATGTGTTTCCTAAAGCGCTGCAGGACAAAGATCAGATATATAAACTCATTACAGAACGAGGTGCCAGGTCTCCGGCACGGGACAGAACACAGACCCGTCTCCCTCAGGATGATTTCTGAGCGAAACACGACATCAAAAATATACATCCAGCCGTTACAATGCGAGCAGCGCGAGGACGCAGAGCAGCCGCGCCTTGGCGACTCTCTGCGGAGCATCGAGAGTCAATGCCTCCAGTGTGAGGCTGTATCTGCACTGCATCACACACACACACACACACACACACACACACACACACACACACACACAGCTCTGAGTCTCTGCAGAGGACAGGGTTTGTTGTTCCATTATGTAATGCTGCTGCCGCTGCCACTGAGTGACGCCTTAATGCACCACGATGTGTTCAAATGTTCGGGAGAAACCAGCGTTGAGGGAGAGACAATGCTGCAGAACAAGCCCTCTCTTGTTTGACTTTAGAAAAAGGAGGTACACGGAAAGTGCAAAACATACTTTGGGTAAAGTATAAATAATTTAAAGAATAAAGTTAAATTACCAAGATTTAAATAACTATTTGGAGAATTACCCTTTTTCTACCACACACACACACACACACAATTATAGGAACTAAAATGTTCGTCTCAAGAGAATGAAATAAAGACAAATAGCAGTTTTACTTTTTTATTTTTCTTGCATGAATGTTCTCTGATTTCAAAGTTTAGCTCAAAACAGAAATCACGGATAATCCTACCCGGGCATTTAGACATGTGTGCTGAACAGGAACCAGGTCTTCAGAGGGGATCAGCTGCTGGTTCTGGATCAGTTCTTAGTTGGCAGACGTGTTGACCTGGTTGAAGAGTTTATCCTTAATCACCTGAGACATCAGGCCGTGAATCGCCTCGATCGTCGTCTTGCAGCTGAAACACATTCATTCAGTTATTACAAAAATAACATTCTTTGTTTCCCTGATGCCCTTTAAAGCACTCTGACCCGATACCAGAGGAGCCTGGGTTCCAGGCCTCGGGCTCCAAAAGGACTTTCCCAGAACAAAGGACCACGTCTTCTGAAAGGGGTAAATGAATAATCTCGTTTTCAAAGCAACGATGAACCCGTGAGTCAGAATCAATTTAGACGTTTTTATTTTAAAGAACATTCAGATTGAACAAACTGTAAATGATCGTGTATATATATATATATATACCTATAGTGAAAACGACCCTTGGATGAAGGTTAGTGGACTGAAAGCTTTACATATAAGAAGCACCCTGCATCAAGTGACCTTTGACCTTTTTAGAGGTTTAGCAAAAAAACTCCACCTCTGAGGTGATTTGGGTGGAAATGGGCGTTTTTGCCGTTTCTCTGGAACCCATTGGTCGATTTTGATGATTGACATCTCGTTCTGAGCGTTAGAGCCAATAGAATCGAAGGGGAATGTCCACATACACACCAACGTTACAAAAAAAAGTGGGGGCGCCATGTTTTAGCATCTATAAGCAGACAGTAACCATGGGAACTCAAAGCTCTTTTAATACTGAATAATGAATCTCACCTGTCGCGTGTTGCTTTGGCCAGTTTGTCCTCTGACTTCCTGTCGTGCGTGTCCAGTCCCAACATGAAGCTGCCGCGCCCGAGCTGAGCCTCCGACTGCTCCAACTTCTCTGAGAGGTCAAACACCTGACCTGTGGTGTAGTCAGAGTTCTGCACACACACACACACACACACACACACACACATTAATATATCATGTTATTAAACCACATTTAAACTTAAGTGAATCACTGGAACTACACAACATCTGTGTATTTGACACACACGCAGAGACACACACACATGCAGAGACACACACACATGCAGAGACACACACACATGCAGAGACACACACACATGCACAGAGACACACATGCAGAGACACACACACACGCACAGAGACACACACACACACGCAGAAACACACACCCCTCTTGTCTGGAGAAAGCTGGAGGAGTTTGAACATCTAACCTCTTGGGTCTTAAATCAGGAATGTGTGCTTCCTCCTAAATGTGCAAACGCTCCGTCCCAATTTAAAAGAACAAATAAATAAAATCTAAAAATGAACTCAAAAATCCTTTAAATTCTTAAAATACACGAATTTAATCCCACGACTAAATTAGTAACATTTATTTTATTTAACAAAATGTACGTCTACTTTTATTAATTTGTATTAACTATTATTTCCTTATTTTAACCATATTCATATTTGAATGGAAAAGTCCACACACACACACACACACACACACACACACACACACACACACACACACACACACACACACACACACACACACACACACACACACACACACACACACACACACACACACACACACACACACACACACACACACACACACACACACACACACACACACACACACACACACACACCGCTCGTCCTGACAGGAAGTCAATTCATCTTCATCACAAAGTGACGCAGAGGAGGAGCTGTTTGGATAACCTCGTGTTTAGAGAGACACAAAGTGACTGCAGACACAATGAGCTCCCATCTCTACGAGGGGGGGGGGGGGGTGTATAGTGACCTCCCACATGTTCAAACGCTCTGTCCCAATTAGACCCGTTTCCTTACACTAGATTCTCTGGGCCGAGAGAACTGGGCTTATAGAGATGGAAATGATATAGTGATTTCGTGATGATTATGAACGCACTCTGTCCGTAACTAAAATACAGATTACAATAAATCAGATTCATTATGAAAACATGCCTTCAGCTCTTAAAGCCCCAATCTCTAAAATACTTAGTTAATAGAACATCTCTACTGTACCACAGACTGGACCCGTGTAATTCTATAGCGCTGCTAGCTGACCCGATAGCCCCAACACTTACCTTAGTTAATAGAACATCTCTACTGTACCACAGACTGGACCCGTGTAATTCTATAGCGCTGCTAGCTGACCCGATAGCCCCAACACTTCCTACACAGTTTACCTGAGGCTCGTTACCTAAAGCAATAATCAGCGGCTCTGTGATTAATCACTGAATCACGACGACTCGGCGCACGAGTTCTAGAGCAGCCATTAATCAAACAGCAGCCTTTGAAGCTACGCACCGTCAGGAGGCTGGAGGAGCTGAGCGTGTTCACCCAGTATTTATTCCACAGCAACTCCAACAGCTTCCTGTCCAGAGACGACTTGAAGTAGGTGACCTCCAGAGCGTAATACCTGAGGGGGAACACGCAGAGCTCAGAGAGAGTACTATCAGAGAGAGTACATACTATCAGAGGGAGTACTATCAGAGAGAGTACATACTATCAGAGAGAGTACTATCAGAGAGAGTACATACTATCAGAGAGAGTACTATCAGAGAGAGTACATACTATCAGAGGGAGTACTATCAGAGGGAGTACTATCAGAGAGAGTACATACTATCAGAGAGAGTACTATCAGAGAGAGTACATACTATCAGAGAGAGTACTATCAGAGAGAGTACATACTATCAGAGAGAGTACTATCAGAGAGAGTACATACTATCAGAGGGAGTACTATCAGAGGGAGTACTATCAGAGAGAGTACATACTATCAGAGGGAGTACTATCAGAGGGAGTACTATCAGAGGGAGTACATACTATCAGAGGGAGTACTATCAGAGGGAGTACTATCAGAGAGAGTACATACTATCAGAGGGAGTACTATCAGAGAGAGTACAGTGAATACTATCAGAGAGAGTACAGTGAATACTATCAGAGAGAGTACTATCAGAGGGAGTACAGTGAATACTATCAGAGAGAGTACAGTGAATACTATCAGAGAGAGTACAGTACAGAGTACAGAGAGTACCACAGAGAGTACCACAGAGAGTACCACAGAGAGTACAGTGCATACCACAGAGAGTACAGAGAGTACCACAGAGAGTACAGAGAGTACCACAGAGAGTACCACAGAGAGTACAGAGAGTACCACAGAGAGTACCACAGAGAGTACCACAGAGTATTCTTAAAGTCACATTTGAATAAACGTGCAGATTGAAATGCAGGTTCTCCATCTGTGAAACACGGAGAGCATCAAAGTGAAGTTGCACCAGGAATATATAAATATAAATACATACTGTTTACAGTGAACCCCGAAGTCTTCGATCTTGTTTAAGGGGATGGTCTGGTACTCCGAGGGTCCCTCGTCCGGGGGTTTGTACCCCTGACAACACAAACAAATGCAGGTAAATAACAACAAACTGTAGCACAAACACATCATTACAGTCATTATCAGGGATTCATCGGATGTGATAAACGGGCCATTAAAAGAGTATTGATTCTGGATCAGGAACGATTAGAGAATCTGTGACGGAGACATTCACTTCAAATACAAATAAAATATATTCACATAGATATTTTATAATATACATTTATAAACATTAACTTATGTCCGTTGTGTGTACCATTATATTACATTCTTAAATGGTATATATATATATATATGTATATATAGAACTGAAGACATCAAAACTATAAAGAACATGGAAACATCGAGGAAAGTGTTAATCAATCAAGAATATGATTGATATTCTTCAAAGTAGCCCCGTTGCCATGGTGACAGCTCCATGAGGTCGGCCCGCACATCGACGCTGAATGCTCAAATGCAGGGACGCAAACTATTGGAAGCAGAAAGAAACAGCGTGCCGCCTGACAAAGGCCTGCGCTTCAATGCTTCAACGCTTCAATGCTTCAACGCTTCAACGCTTCAACGCTTCAACGCTTCAACGCTTCAACGCTTCAACGCTTCAATGCTTCAATGCTTCAATGCTTCAACGCTTCAACGCTTCAACGCTTCAACGCTTCAACGCTTCAATGCTTCAATGCTTCAACGCTTCAATGCTTCAACGCTTCAACGCTTCAACGCTTCAACAAACTGTTCTTTATCACATACTCCGATCAGGAGGAGACGGAGATGTTATCCTCCGGGGGCCGTACAAATGACTGAACTCAACCTCTGAACTCACAGCCCATTCGTTTGGCCTTTCTTTCATGCTGCGCTAAGAAAGAGCAGCCTCTGAATCCAGATCTCTCACCATGACTCAAGCATGCACCACGTGCACGGTGTGGCGTGCACCACGTGCACGGTGTGGCATGACCACCAAACAGAAAGATATAGACACAAGATGTGTGCAACTGTATTTAGTATCCTACATGATTTAAGTGGGGGGGTCCTCACCTCCTCTAGGGGGGACCTCACCTCCTCTAGGGGGGTCCTCACCTCCTCTAGGGGGGACCTCACCTCCTCTAGGGGGGACCTCACCTCCTCTAGGGGGGTCCTCACCTCCTCTAGGGGGGTCCTCACCTCCTCTAGGGGGGACCTCACCTCCTCTAGGGGGGTCCTCACCTCCTCTAGGGGGGTCCTCACCTCCTCTAGGGGGGACCTCACCTCCTCTAGGGGGGTCCGGGGGCATGCTCCCCCGGGAAGTTGAAAGCATCAATCTGGTGCACTTTGAGAGCAGGAAGAGATCTCTGGAAACATCTCAGCACCAGATGAAACAGAACTGGAAGCAGATTCTTCTTTTTGGATATTTCACAAATCACTCCTTTCAAACTGTATTCTTGTTATTTTTAACAACTTTTTTGTTTCTGTCATTTAGTATTTTATACCTGTTTTTCATTTAGTCTCTAATGTCTCATTAATAACTATAATGATGATATCAAGGTGTGCCGTAACCTCACTGAGCTGAGGCTCTGTGAGCCTCTCAGGAGAGCTCTCCTCCACCTGGTTGTAGAAAAGCTCTTTAAATGCGTTAGCATAGCTAGCTAACAGATGCTAACAGATCGCCGCTGGGCTTACAGCTACAGACACAGCCGCGCACTGCGGCATGTGCACGGCTCCTTATGGGCACTGCAATATCTGAGGAGCTGGAGCGCGTTCCGGTGCTCTCTGTCAGCACTCCTTCCAGACGAGACACACCACATGAAGACACGTTACGCTCGTGTTGGGTTCAAGGAACCTGTCCTTGGCCAGGAAAAACAGGCGCTCGCTTGTTTAATTATTTTGCGGTCTAGATTTCTTCTTCTTTTTTGAAGTGAGAAGTTGTCCGTTAGTCGGACTGACGGACGTACGGATGGACCCCCCCCTCCCCCAAAACGAAAACTCTTCGGTTCTCCACGAATTACTCAAATCAGCGTTAAAAAAGCGGGAGGCGCTGAAAAGCGACTAATTTGCATCACTGCAAATGACAAAGCCTTGAATGTTTAAATGCATTTACCTTGGGGTAGGTCCTGAAGGCGCCCAGGTTGACTTTCCCTGCAGAAATGGTGCGGGTGGGGTCAATCTGAGATACAGTAGAGAGGGAAACAGAGGTCAGAGGTCACAGTAATCTCCAGGGAGCGCTCCATTCGCCCACCAGCACTCTGAACTCAGAGTGTGAGAACACCTCAAACACACACTCATGATGTCTTGATGTCTTTGATACAAACACTTGAGGTTCATCTGAGACCTAGAACTCACCACGACGGCCACAAAGGGCTCCTGGAACTGCTGGTTGAGCATCTGAGTGCTGACGTCGATTCCTGAGAGCCAGCATCCGTATCCAGGGTGACTGTGGTACCAGCCAATAGCGTTCTCCAGACGGCCCACCTGATGCGCAGCGGGGGGTAGAATCAATAAGTCAAGTGTTTTTATCGCATTGTTCTCTTTTCTGGAAATGTGCTACTTCAAACTAGACTTATCAATAATTGGCAATAATCTATAGAGCAATCATACGTTGATCATATGTCAACTGAATGAAAAAGCACATTTTTTCTATAGAAGAACACACAGGAGTATTTAATGAAACAATTGGTGTTGATCCCCATTAAATATCACTGTTCTTCATTCCACTGAAAAGCCATTACAGAACCAGCATGACGAGACGGAGCCATTACAGAACCAGCATGACGAGACGGAGCCATTACAGAACCAGCATGACGAGACGGAGCCATTACAGAACCAGCATGACAAGACGGCCCAACAGTTCCCAAGAAGTCACTCCTTCCTGTTCACAGAGAAAGCTTTTATGTGATACCCCAAAGGGTCAGGAAGCAGTAGCTGCCAGTGCTATAGGTACCCACAGTATACAGGTGTCCTTTAAGGGCTTAACAGCTCCTATAGGCCGTGTAGTCCACATTGCTATCATTAAAGGACACACAGTATACAGGTGTCCTTCAAGGGCTCCTATAGGCCGTGTAGTCCACACACTGGTGACATCCCAAATGAGCTACCTCCGTGCCTCACCACAGCATCTGGCATTATATCAGACAGGGCTACTATGCTAAATTGCCTTAATAAGCATTTTGTGTCTTGTGGCTCTCTGTTTGATTCTGTCACTGACTGTACTTCTGCTTCTGTGAACGCTCCAATCCTTGACTCTGAACAATGTGGTCTGGAAAACCCTTTCAGTTTTACTCCTTTAACTATTGGTATTGTTCATGAAGCATTATCCAAGTTAGATCCTAGGAAACCGGCCGGCCCAGACAACTTAGAACCTTTCTTTTTAAAGATAGCTGCAGATTTTATTGCTCCACCTCTTACTTCTCTTTTTAACCTCTCCCTCAGCACGAACACAATCCCTAAAGTATGGAAGTCTGCTTATGTCTTGCCTTTACTGAAAGGAGGGGAGGCCACCTTATTAAATAACTATAGGCCAATCTCAAAATTGTCAGTTCTGGCTAAGGTGCTCGAACGACTTGTGAGTGAACAAGTAAAGGAGTTTTTATGTTTAAATGATATCCTGACTAAACACCAGTCAGGATTCAGAAAGCAACACAGCTCCATCACTGCCACAATGAAAGTGGTAAATGACATTACTAGTATTTTAGATGATAAGCAGAGTCGTGCAGCTCTATTTATTGACCTTTCCAAAGCGTTTGACACCGTTGATCATCGCATCTTAAAGCAGAGGCTACTCAGTATTGGCATATCCAGCCATGCAGTGGGTGGTTTGTGAACTACCTCTCTGAAAGGTCCCAATGTGTTCACTTTGATGGGCTGTCATCTGAGTGGTTAAACATTTCTAATGGTGTACCACAAGGTTCTGTTTTAGGACCACTTTTATTCTCCATATACATTAACAGCTTAGGTGAGAATGTGGATGAAGCTACTTTACATTTTTATGCGGATGATACCGTGATGTCTGTGCAGGTCCCTCCATTAAAGAGGCTGGTGTTAAACTACAGGCTGTTTTTAACACTATTCAGACTCAGCTCTCTGAACTAAAGCTTCTTTTAAATGTGGATAAAACCAAGGTAATGCTCTTTTCTAAAGCTAAAAAGACACCAGAGCCTGTTTCGGATATTGTAACTACGCAAGGAACAAAACTTGAAGTTGTTGCCTGTTACAAATACCTTGGTATCTGGCTTGATGATTGTCTCGCTTTTAAACATCATGTCAATAACCTGCTTAGAAAACTGAGGGTTAGGCTAGGGTTCTTTTACAGAAACAAGTCCTGTTTCTCGCTTGAGGAAAAGGCTCTGTGACCTTTGACCTGTGCTGGACTATGGTGATTTGTTGTATATGAATGCACCTGCCCATTGGCTGAGCAAATTGGATGCTGCATATCACAGCGCACTGAGATTTGTCACTAATTGTAAAACGCTTACTCATCACTGTACCCTGTATACCAAGGCAGGTTTACCATCACTCTCTGTACGGAGGCTCAGTCACTGGTACACTTTATTTATAAAGCTATGTTGGGCAAACTCCCGTATTACATCTGTTCTCTGGTAAAGCAGAAAGTTGCAGCTATTGTCTGAGATCACAGGATGTCGTCTCATTAGATGACGAGTGAGGACTGTCTGAGGTGAGACAGCTTCTATGTGCAGCTCCACTTGCTTGGAACAGCCTACAGTCCAAACTGAAATTGTTCACTTTTGTTTCTCTGAATGTTTCTAAGGCACGTCTGCACGAAATGCTTTCTGACACTATGGGTGTTTGTAAGTGTTGGTGAATATGTAAATATGATGTCCTCTATTGTTTGTTTTTATGTTTCATGTGGAACTAATTGATGCAGGTCTCCCTTGAGAAAGAGATCCATGATCTCAAGGGACCTGTCTGTTTAAATAAAGGTTTGAAATGAAATGAAATGACATTGCTATCATTAAAGGACACACAGTATACAGGTGTCCTTTAAGGGCTCCTATAGGCCGTGTAGTCCACATTGCTATCACTAGATGAGCAGTGAAACTCAGGTCGTGTTTCAAACACGCTAACTGCACAGAGTGAATGACTCGTCCTCCCACCTGCTTAGCGTTCTCGATGTACGCAGCCATGTACTCGTACGCCGCAGCCTGAGCGTTGACGCGTGTTTCTGTCCCCTCCACCGGCAGCGCGAAGCTGTCCATAATCATCATGGTCTCTCCGTCTACCTTCCCCAGCATCAGCCCCATCACCTCCAGGTTCCCCCCCGACCGGGCGTGCATCACCATCTTCAGGAGGGCCAGAGCCGACACCTTGCAGTACTTGAAGTAGTGGTGACTGTGGGGACACATGGGGTTATTAAACATCTGTATTCACATGCTCAGGGGACAGGTGGTGACTGTGGGGACACATGGGGTTATTAAACATCTGTATTCACATGCTCAGGGGACAGGTGGTGACTGTGGGGACACATGGGGTTATTATACATCTGTATTCAAACGCTCAGGGGACAGGTGGTGACTGTGGGGACACATCGGGTTATTAAACATCTGTATTCACATGCTCAGGGGACAGGTGGTGACTGTGGGGACACATGAGGTTATTATACATCTGTATTCACATGCTCAGGGGACAGGTGGTGACTGTGGGGACACATGAGGTTATTATACATCTGTATTCACATGCTCAGGGGACAGGTGGTGACTGTGGGGACACATCGGGTTATTATACATCTGTATTCACATGCTCAGGGGACAGGTGGTGACTGTGGGGACACATGGGGTTATTATACATCTGTATTCAAACGCTCAGGGGACAGGTGGTGACTGTGGGGACACATGGGGTTATTATACATCTGTATTCACATGCTCAGGGGACAGGTGGTGACTGTGGGGACACATGGGGTTATTATACATCTGTATTCACACACTCAGGGGACAGGTGGTGACTGTGGGGACACATGGGGTTAGTATACATCTGTATTCACATGCTCAGGGGACAGGTGGTGACTGTGGGGACACATGGGGTTAGTATACATCTGTATTCACATGCTCAGGGGACAGGTGGTGACTGTGGGGACACATGGGGTTATTATACATCTGTATTCAAACGCTCAGGGGACAGGTGGTGACTGTGGGGACACATGGGGTTATTAAACA
Source organism: Harpagifer antarcticus (assembly GCA_902827135.1). Classification (NCBI taxonomy): domain Eukaryota; kingdom Metazoa; phylum Chordata; class Actinopteri; order Perciformes; family Harpagiferidae; genus Harpagifer; species Harpagifer antarcticus. The sequence goes on along the minus strand of CADEHL010000298.1, from coordinate 9,360 downwards.
TCTGTATTCACATGCTCAGGGGACAGGTGGTGACTGTGGGGACACATGGGGTTATTATACATCTGTATTCAAACTGCTCAGGGGACAGGTGGTGACTGTGGGGACACATGGGGTTAGTATACATCTGTATTCACATGCTCAGGGGACAGGTGGTGACTGTGGGGACACATGGGGGTTAGTATACATCTGTATTCACACGCTCAGGGGACAGGTGGTGACTGTGGGGACACATGGGGGTTAGTATACATCTGTATTCACATGCTCAGGGGACAGGTGGTGACTGTGGGGACACATGGGGGTTAGTATACATCTGTATTCACATGCTCAGGGGACAGGTGGTGACTGTGGGGACACATGGGGTTAGTATACATCTGTATTCACACGCTCAGGGGACAGGTGGTGACTGTGGGGACACATGGGGTTATTATACATCTGTATTCACACGCTCAGGGGACAGGTGGTGACTGTGGGGACACATGGGGGTTAGTATACATCTGTATTCACATGCTCAGGGGACAGGTGGTGACTGTGGGGACACATGGGGTTATTATACATCTGTATTCAAACGCTCAGGGGACAGGTGGTGACTGTGGGGACACATGGGGTTAGTATACATCTGTATTCACATGCTCAGGGGACAGGTGGTGACTGTGGGGACACATGGGGTTATTATACATCTGTATTCAAACGCTCAGGGGACAGGTGGTGACTGTGGGGACACATGGGGTTAATATACATCTGTATTCACATGCTCAGGGGACAGGTGGTGACTGTGGGGACACATGGGGTTAGTATACATCTGTATTCACATGCTCAGGGGACAGGTGGTGACTGTGGGGACACATGGGGGTTAGTATACATCTGTATTCACACGCTCAGGGGACAGGTGGTGACTGTGGGGACACATGGGGGTTAGTATACATCTGTATTCACATGCTCAGGGGACAGGTGGTGACTGTGGGGACACATGGGGGTTAGTATACATCTGTATTCACATGCTCAGGGGACAGGTGGTGACTGTGGGGACACATGGGGTTAGTATACATCTGTATTCACACGCTCAGGGGACAGGTGGTGACTGTGGGGACACATGGGGTTATTATACATCTGTATTCACACGCTCAGGGGACAGGTGGTGACTGTGGGGACACATGGGGGTTAGTATACATCTGTATTCACATGCTCAGGGGACAGGTGGTGACTGTGGGGACACATGGGGTTATTATACATCTGTATTCAAACGCTCAGGGGACAGGTGGTGACTGTGGGGACACATGGGGTTAATATACATCTGTATTCACATGCTCAGGGGACAGGTGGTGACTGTGGGGACACATGGGGTTATTATACATCTGTATTCAAATGCTCAGGGGAACAGGAGAGATTAGGGAAGATCTCAAATAATGTACTTATATTTCATATATTTATTTAGCATATACATTTTTACTTTGTCATTTATTGTGAGGACATTTCCTTTGTTTGGTTCCCTTTCTTGTATGAATGTGGTTCTTGCATGTCAATTAGATAATAGTAATATATATATACATATTTTTAAGCAAGGTTAAAAATCACCATGTTCCCAATATACTTCCCATTAAGAATGTAATATCATTTAATATTTTATTACTTGAAAAAACCCACAAACAATTCGAAATGTGTTAACTGTTAGATGCTGTGATGTCGGAAATAAAAGGTAGTTCGCAGGTCTCCATTAAAAAGAGATCATTGATCTCAATGGGCTTTCACCTGGATGAATACAGGTAGGTCAACACATGTGTCTCCGTGTGCACACATGTCTCCGTGTGCACACATCTCACCTGAGAAACGGCTCACCTGAGAAACGGCTCACCTGGGTGTAATCAGAATGTAGTTGATTTACACAGCTAGCTCTACAGCTGACAAACAAGACATGCTAGTTCGTAGCCAAGCTAGCAAGGCTGTTCTCACAATAAAACGCGACAAAGCCCACTGTAATACAGATTACAATCACTTTAAATAAACACTAAACTGTAGTTTGTACTCACTCTTTAGTCCATGGCTTTGCAGCGAGGATTTCCTGTTGTTGTTTTTTGTCATATTTGTAGATTTCGTCAATGCCCTGAACCTCGTTCATGCTGTTGGAAAGCTCCCATGTCTTCTGAGCAGTGCTGCTGCCCGCCATCACGAACTACACACGCTATAGAAACCTTAATTATTAATTACAAACCCTTTTTACTGCAGGATTAACACAATAAATGTTGTATTTCTCCAAAGATCGCAGCTCCGTTACAGGTCAGTTTACCAGGCAGCCATGATAGTGAACGATACCAATGCCGTTTCGTAATGTTATTGAACATTTAAAGCTGTGTGTTTCGATGTTACATTAAATTCTTAAACATTACCAATGGACTGTATTATAATAGTAATATTAAAACTGCAGGCGATTTTTAACGTGATATCAGTGATATTAAAGGTAATTCACCCCTCTGCCCGAGTGAATGGTTCAGTCGATGACGATACCAATACACCATGCGCACAGTTTGTCATAAAGTTACACATATATAATGTTGGTTTATTTTACGTCACATCAATGTGTTTATCGTTAAAATATATATGTATTAAAATAATAATATTAGATCTGTAAGTTATGTTTAATGTTTCTATCACTGATATTAAAGTTGAATCACCCCTCTGCCGGAGTGAATGGTTCAGTCCTAGATGAATGAACCGTTGCTGACATCTCGCGGCGCTTCGAAGAAAAACACCACGAGGCGGTTTTTAATTATTTTTGAATATTCGGCAATAATAATATATTTAACAAATCAACAAAAACTGCTGCTAATTAAGGTAAAATTAACTCATTACAACTTAATTTAACGCCTACCTTACAGCGACTTTAAAGGGTTTTTTAGACACGTTTTCCTTTAATGTTTTGAGTGTGTGTGTCATGTTACCTAGCAACAGAATGATGCTTTGCACCCGGCTCACAGCAACAGATCAGACTTTAGTCTGTGAAGGAATAATCATAATATAATATGAATTATAATCTTTATATTATAATGCTATACTTCTGTGTTCAACAGATCAGACTTTAGTCTGTGAAGGAATAATCATAATATAATATGAATTATAATCTTTATATTATAATGCTATACTTCTGTGTTCAACGCGCTGCTGCTGTAACTACAGAGCAAACACCCAATCGCATCTGAAGTGAGATTCAGGTAATAAAGGTTTGTTTCATATAATATCTTTGTATGTTATGGTATTTTAATAGTATGCTATGTTCTACATCTACTGTACTGCCCTAGTTACTGTGCAGATTACAGAGTTTAAAAACCTGTAATACAGTACTAAAAACATAAATCAAACTAATATAAACAATGAAGACAGTTAGCGTAACCACAGCCAGCTACAACATTAACATGCATCTTACCTGGGGTACTGCTTTCATTGTATTAATTTAATGCAATATATATAAACTAAATGGTCCATATGGCTATTTATCGAGCACAATGTGTACATTTTATTTACACACTGGCCTAATTAATTCATATTTTGAATGCAGGACATTAACTTATAACAAAATGAACACATTTAATTATTTAGAATAATACTGCATTCCAAGTACTAAATCCTACCTGCCTTAAACTGTACTAACCTTATTAAATACATACTTTTACATGTATTATTTAGGTATATATCAGTACAACTATTTCCTTTGTTTAGCTTTGTTTTCTTGTGTTTAGTTTATATTTCTGTGTACAACAAACAAAGACAAAGTGGTGTGTGTGTGTGTGTGTGTGTGTGTGTGTGTGTGTGTGTGTGTGTGTGTGTGTGTGTGTGTGTGTGTGTGTGTGTGTGTGTGTGTGTGTGTGTGTGTGTGTGTGTGTGTGTGTGTGTGTATCAGGGTCTGGTCCCAGTGGAAATGCCTCCAGCACTGAGGCTATCTGCTGATCCCGACAGAGGTACGTCTGAACACATTTAAAGGTTTACAGTTTAAAAGGTTTATATCCAGTAACGCTTTCTGTGTGTTGTATATTTGTGATGCTCTTCAGGTTTGGGCTTTGGGTTTCTTCTGGGCTGTGACTATGAGAGGAAGAAGAAGAAACTCCAGCAGGAGCTTCAGCTGGACTACAAACAGTACGCTGCCAAGGTCTGACCTTTATCCATTTTATTCTACATGCATGTCTCATGATTACAAGTCAAATCCCCACAGAAACACAGTCTGACTCTCTACAGAAACACAGCCTGACTCTCTACAGAAACACAGTCTGACTCTCTACAGAAACACAGCCTGACTCTCTACAGAAACACAGCCTGACTCTCTACAGAAACACAGCCTGACTCTCTACAGAAACACAGCCTGACTCTCTACAGAAACACAGCCTGACTCTCTACAGAAACACAGCCTGACTCTCTACAGAAACACAGCCTGACTCTCTCTCTACAGAAACACAGTCTGACTCTCTACAGAAACACAGTCGACTCTCTACAGAACACAGTCTGACTCTCTACAGAACACAGTCTGACTCTCTCTACAGAAACACAGCCTGACTCTCTACAGAAACACAGCCTGACTCTCTACAGAAACACAGCCTGACTCTCTCTCTACAGAAACACAGCCTGACTCTCTACAGAAACACAGTCTGACTCTCTACAGAAACACAGCCTGACTCTCTACAGAAACACAGCCTGACTCTCTACAGAAACACAGCCTGACTCTCTCTCTACAGAAACACAGTCTGACTCTCTACAGAAACACAGTCTGACTCTCTACAGAAACACAGTCTGACTCTCTACAGAAACACAGTCTGACTCTCTCTCTACAGAAACACAGCCTGACTCTCTACAGAAACACAGCCTGACTCTCTCTCTACAGAAACACAGCCTGACTCTCTACAGAAACACAGTCTGACTCTCTACAGAAACACAGTCTGACTCTCTACAGAAACACAGCCTGACTCTCTACAGAAACACAGTCTGACTCTCTACAGAAACACAGCCTGACTCTCTCTCTACAGAAACACAGCCTGACTCTCTACAGAAACACAGTCTGACTCTCTCTCTACAGAAACACAGTCTGACTCTCTCTCTACAGAAACACAGTCTGACTCTCTACAGAACACAGTTCTGACTCTCTCTCTACAGAAACACAGTCTGACTCTCTACAGAAACAAGTCTGACTCTCTACAGAAACACAGTCTGACTCTCTACAGAAACACAGTCTGACTCTCTACAGAAACACAGCCTGACTCTCTCTCTACAGAAACACAGTCTGACTCTCTACAGAAACACAGTCTGACTCTCTACAGAAACACAGCCTGACTCTCTCTCTACAGAAACACAGTCTGACTCTCTCTCTACAGAAACACAGTCTGACTCTCTACAGAACACAGTCTGACTCTCTACAGAAACACAGTCTGACTCTCTACAGAAACACAGTCTGACTCTCTACAGAAACACAGTCTGACTCTCTCTCTACAGAAACACAGTCTGACTCTCTACAGAAACACAGTCTGACTCTCTACAGAAACACAGTACTAGAAGCTCTCTCTCTACGAAACACAGACTGACTCTCTAACAGAAACACAGTCCTGACTCCTCTCTCTAACAGAAACACAGTCTGACTCTCTCTCTACAGAAACACAGTCTGACTCTCTCTCTACAGAAACACAGTCTGACTCTCTACAGAAACACAGTCTGACTCTCTACAGAAACACAGTCTGACTCTCTACAGAAACACAGTCTGACTCTCTACAGAAACACAGTCTGACTCTCTCTCTACAGAAACACAGTCTGACTCTCTCTCTACAGAAACACAGTCTGACTCTCTCTCTACAGAAACACAGTCTGACTCTCTACAGAAACACAGTCTGACTCTCTACAGAAACACAGTCTGACTCTCTACAGAAACACAGTCTGACTCTCTACAGAAACACAGTCTGACTCTCTCTCTACAGAAACACAGTCTGACTCTCTACAGAAACACAGTCTGACTCTCTACAGAAACACAGTCTGACTCTCTCTCTACAGAAACACAGACTGACTCTCTACAGAAACACAGTCTGACTCTCTACAGAAACACAGCCTGACTCTCTCTCTACAGAAACACAGTCTGACTCTCTCTCTACAGAAACACAGTCTGACTCTCTACAGAAACACAGTCTGACTCTCTACAGAAACACAGTCTGACTCTCTCTCTACAGAAACACAGACTGACTCTCTACAGAAACACAGCCTGACTCTCTACAGAAACACAGTCTGACTCTCTACAGAAACACAGTCTGACTCTCTCTCTACAGAAACACAGTCTGACTCTCTACAGAAACACAGTCTGACTCTCTACAGAAACACAGTCTGACTCTCTACAGAAACACAGCCTGACTCTCTACAGAAACACAGTCTGACTCTCTACAGAAACACAGCCTGACTCTCTCTCTACAGAAACACAGTCTGACTCTCTCTCTACAGAAACACAGCCTGACTCTCTCTCTACAGAAACACAGTCTGACTCTCTCTCTACAGAAACACAGTCTGACTCTCTACAGAAACACAGTCTGACTCTCTACAGAAACACAGTCTGACTCTCTACAGAAACACAGTCTGACTCTCTACAGAAACACAGTCTGACTCTCTACAGAAACACAGCCTGACTCTCTACAGAAACACAGTCTGACTCTCTCTCTACCGAAACACAGCCTGACTCTCTACAGAAACACAGTCTGACCTCTACAGAAACACAGTCTGACTCTCTACAGAAACACAGTCTGACTCTCTCTCTACAGAAAACACAGTCTGACTCTCTACAGAAACACAGTCTGACTCTCTACAGAAACACAGTCTGACTCTCTACAGAAACACAGCCTGACTCTCTACAGAAACACAGCCTGACTCTCTCTCTACAGAAACACAGTCTGACTCTCTACAGAAACACAGTCTGACTCTCTACAGAAACACAGTCTGACTCTCTACAGAAACACAGTCTGACTCTCTACAGAAACACAGTCTGACTCTCTACAGAAACACAGTCTGACTCTCTACAGAAACACAGTCTGACTCTCTCTCTACAGAAACACAGTCTGACTCTCTACAGAAACACAGTCTGACTCTCTCTCTACAGAAACACAGCCTGACTCTCTACAGAAACACAGCCTGACTCTCTCTCTACAGAAACACAGTCTGACTCTCTACAGAAACACAGTCTGACTCTCTACAGAAACACAGTCTGACTCTCTACAGAAACACAGTCTGACTCTCTACAGAAACACAGTCTGACTCTCTACAGAAACACAGTCTGACTCTCTACAGAAACACAGTCTGACTCTCTACAGAAACACAGTCTGACTCTCTACAGAAACACAGTCTGACTCTCTACAAAAACACAGTCTGACTCTCTACAGAAACACAGCCTGACTCTCTACAAAAACACAGTCTGACTCTCTACAAAAACACAGTCTGACTCTCTACAGAAACACAGCCTGACTCTCTACAGAAACACAGTCTGACTCTCTACAAAAACACAGCCTGACTCTCTACAGAAACACAGTCTGACTCTCTACAGAAACACAGCCTGACTCTCTACAGAAACACAGCCTGACTCTCTACAGAAACACAGTCTGACTCTCTACAGAAACACAGTCTGACTCTCTACAGAAACACAGTCTGACTCTCTCTCTACAGAACACAGTCTGACTCTCTCTCTACAGAACACAGTCTGACTCTCTCTCTACAGAAACACAGTCTGACTCTCAACAGAAACAGCCTGACTCTCTACAGAACACAGTCTGACTCTCTCTACAGAAACACAGTCTGACTCTCTCTCTACAGAAACACAGTCTGACTCTCTACAGAAACACAGTCTGACTCTCTACAGAAACACAGCCTGACTCTCTACAGAAACACAGTCTGACTCTCTCTCTCCAGAAACACAGTCTGACTCTCTACAGAAACACAGTCTGACTCTCTACAGAAACACAGTCTGACTCTCTCTCTACAGAAACACAGTCTGACTCTCTCTCTACAGAAACACAGTCTGACTCTCTACAGAAACACAGTCTGACTCTCTACAGAAACACAGCCTGACTCTCTACAGAAACACAGTCTGACTCTCTCTCTACAGAAACACAGTCTGACTCTCTACAGAAACACAGTCTGACTCTCTACAGAAACACAGCCTGACTCTCTCTCTACAGAAACACAGTCTGACTCTCTCTCTCCAGAAACACAGTCTGACTCTCTACAGAAACACAGCCTGACTCTCTACAGAAACACAGCCTGACTCTCTCTCTACAGAAACACAGTCTGACTCTCTCTCTCCAGAAACACAGTCTGACTCTCTACAGAAACACAGTCTGACTCTCTACAGAAACACAGTCTGACTCTCTCTCTACAGAAACACAGTCTGACTCTCTCTCTACAGAAATACAGCCTGACTCTCTACAGAAACACGGCCTGACTCTCTACAGAAACACAGTCTGACTCTCTACAGAAACACCTGACTCTCTCTACAGAAACACAGCCTCCTCTACAGAAACACAGTCTGACTCTCTACAGAACACAGTCTGACTCTCTACAAAACACAGCCTGACTCTCTCTCTAAGAACACAGCCTGACTCTCTACAGAAACACAGGTCTGACTCTCTACAGAAAACACAGTCTGACTCTCTACAGAAACACAGTCTGAGTCTCTACAGAAACACAGTCTGACTCTCCTACAGAAAACACAGTCTGACTCTCTACAGAAACACAGTCTGACTCTCTACAAAACACAGTCTGACTCTCTACAGAAACACAGTCTGACTCTCTCTACAGAAACACAGCCTGACTCTCTACAGAAACACAGTCTGACTCTCTACAGAGAAACACAGTCTGACTCTCTCTCTACGAAACACAGCCTGAACTCTCTACAGAAAGCACAGTCTGACTCTCTCTCTACAGAAACACAGTCCTGACTCTCTACAGAAACACAGTCTGACCTCTCTACAGAAACACAGCCTGACTCTCTTACAGAAACACAGTCTGACTCTCTCTACAGAAACACAGAGCCTGACTCTCTCTACAGAAACACAGTCCTGACTCTCTACAGAAACACAGCCTGACTCTCTACAGAAACACAGTCTGACTCTCTCTCTACAGAAACACAGTCGGACTCTCTCTCTACAGAAAACACAGTCTGACCTCTCTACAGAAACACAGTCTGACTCTCTACAGAAACACAGCCTGACTCTCTACAGAAACACAGTCTGACTCTCTCTCTACAGAAACACAGTCTGACTCTCTCTCTACAGAAACACAGTCTGACTCTCTACAGAAACACAGTCTGACTCTCTACAGAAACACAGTCTGACTCTCTACAGAAACACAGCCTGACTCTCTACA
>CADEHL010000297.1:0-46037 GCA_902827135.1 Harpagifer antarcticus | reverse complement strand
AGCTCTGCAAATCGCATCGACAAACTTCAACAGGTTACAGAAAGAGGTCAGAATGTATAGAAGTCTATGAAACAATTACTCTACTGACGGCTTGTTCTATAACCTCATAATAACATTTCAGAATAGAATATGATAGAATCGGAGGGATGAAACCCTCTTTAATGGTCTCACATGCACACACAGTGAAATGTGTCTCTGCTTTTAACCCATCCTAGTACCAGGAGTCGAGTACTAGGAGCAGTGGGCAGCTATTGGACAGCGCCCGGGGAGCAATGGGAGTGAGGGGGGGGGGGTGTCCGGTGCCTTGCTCAAGGGGTCATTATATTATCATAATTGATCATCTGGATTCAGTTGTGGCTTACTTCAAAACGTTTTGGCTAATCGCATCTGACAAACCTCAACAGGTTGTCATATTGTGTAGAAGTCTATGAGACATGTACACTGTTTATGACTTGATTTATGACCATGTTTAATACTTTTTCTAATACATGTTTGGTCCCAATGGATAGTTTTAGGTCTTTTTGAATGCAGCATGATGTTCATTTTGCATCTTATGGTCACAATAAAGTAGGGTATGCTTTGGGGCGGGACTACCCGTCCCTGGGACATGTTTTTATCTCACTAATCAAACTACAGTTTTCAGTTCATGAAAGTCTATTTTAACAACACTGACAAGAATATATTGAAGCAGTTGGCTACACATGGCTCCATCTTCCTGTGTCCCAAAAATAACAAAATGGCGACGGCCAAAATGCCAATCTGGTGGTTCTTTTACGCATAGTGGAAGTGGGTGGACACCAGAAATCATTCAAATTTTCTTTTGCCAGTTTCCTCGAAATTCTGTTTAATTTGCGATACTTTTCAACGGAAACCTGACCAGCGATACTCCAGGAAAGTGAGAAATTAAGTTTAACATAGTTCAGGTAAACTGACATTTTAAAAAGTGAGTAAGAAAAGAAGTAGGGAAACAGAGAGAGAGATTCATGGAGAGCTGGAGGAACAGAGTGTTTCAGGAGGTTGGTGATGTTGTTCTCATTAGTAGTGAGAGCTCGCCCCTCTGATACAAACTACTGAACAGACCACCTCTGTTCACTAATGAAGCCACACACACGCAGAAACACACACACACACACACACACACACCACACAGGGGCGACTAGACCACCATTGGTCATGCGAGAACATCTCTAGGACAGACTGGATGGGAACCAACTGTTAAGTAACAGAAAGGTCACAGGTTCGAGTCCCACATCTATCCGTTAGGTGAGTCTACGCTTCACATCTACTTCTCACTTATCTTTATAGATCTCCCTGACTTAGTGCCGGAGTACGCCAAAACAAACATCTGTGGAGCAAAAGTAGACAGATTCTCTAAAATCAATCAGGAAAGAAGACCTTAATTGGGAAAGATTGGTCAAAGTCAGTTTTACCAGGAAAATAATTCATTAGAATCCTCATTTTGTCCATCACTCATCAGCAATGTGGTTCTGCAGAGATGCAAACAGGAAATCAACAATTCGTATTTGGCTATCAAGCAACTCTCCAAATATGTCTCTTAAGGCACACACCAGGCCGATTATCGGCGTCGGTCGGAGTCAGTCCGACGATGAGCGTTGGCACGCCCTACTCAGATTGGTGTGTCCCGCACCGTCGGGTCTTTTCAACCGAATCGGCGGGCAGTCGGCCAAAGAAATCACTCCGATTGGCTGTTCAGCTAGCGAATCAGTGCATGAGAGGCAAAACGGAAGTTAGGGACCCAAACAAACTATTAAGAAGGCAGATCTGAGATTTCATTTACCTCCAGCTCTCGACACAGGTTCGGGAAAGCCCCGTGAGCTTCTCGCTGTAGAGTGAAAATGGAACGCACATGCTATTTGTTGTTTGTTTGTATCACGCAGTCTGTTCTTCTTCTCTCGGTTATCACGCAGTCTGTCTTCCGGTTGCCTCTTTTGAATGACGAATACACACTACCGCCGCCTGCTGGTAAGGAGAGTTATTGCCACTCACGCATGCGCAGTTTGTACGTGCTTCTTGGCCCTCGGCTGAAGTCTTTGCGGTGTGTTCCAGTGTGAAACATGGCCAAGACGCAGAGACGCGAGGCGACGCAACAGTCGGGGGCCGTCTGTGTCAGTTCTTTGTTGTCAGATTGGTGTGTCCCTATAGATTCAGTGAGACTAACCCTTCCCAGAGGAGATCATTACATCACATTTAAATCTAGACTAGACATTTGCTTAGAAATGAGAGATAAAGACGATTGATTGGTGTGTCCGGGCCTTTATAAGCAATTGAACCACCTCAGCCCAGCTTATCACTAGCCACTCCCTACGTTTGTTGTTAGACAAAAATATAAGTGACTGATATGATTGTCATATTCCTTATTTCTAATGCAATATAAGTTGAATTTAGCACTGTGACCACGGCGGCACATGGTCCTGATTTTAAATGATTGTGGATTTATTTGGGAATTCGGAAAACTGTGACGGTAAAAAACGAATTTCCTCTTTGAACTGTTTACTTTAAAACTGTGTGAACGTTTCAGAAGAAGTGTTGAACCTCTCACTCAGCGTGTGAATCCAACTGATATGAAGCACTACTTGTGTGTGTGTGTGTGTGTATGTGTGTGTGTGTGTGTGTTGTGTGTGTGTGTGTGTGTGTGTGTGTGTGTGTGTGTGCATCATAGCCCTCTCATCAGCAGCACATTGTGAGTGAATGAAGAGCGACAAGTGTGTGTGCGAGAATATATATGTGTGTGTTTCTCCCTGAACACAGGCTCAATGAACACAAACTAATCTGACCTGAATGTCTCACGCACACGCACACACACACACACACACCACACACACACACACACACACACACACACACACACACACACACACACACACACACACACACACACAGACAGAGTACAATGTTGGTTTTGTTCTGTGGGAAAACTGATGAGGGAAGGAGTGAGTGGAGAAGAGGGGGGAGGTAAAGGGGGATACTGTTGCTATGACAACGAGCATGGGGTCCCCGATGAAGCGCTACGTTGACTCTCACTGGGAGCGAACACACACACACACACACACTGGAGGGACCACCTTGTACTGCAGACAGGAAACACTGAGGCCTTCTTCTTTGTTGATTGGTATAAAAGTAGTCCTACAGACACACACACACACACACACTCACTCAGACACACACACCCTTACTTCACACTGTGAAAGAAAAGTTTTACCCACTTGTTGACAAGTAGCACAGAGGAGGAAGAGGAGGGAGGGTCTGAGGATGGAGAAAGGATGAAGTTTTTATCAGTGCGGTCACGTTAAAGCCCGATGACCAGCTTCTATTTTCTCCTCCTTTCTGGTCTTTTTTTGTCCGTCTGCTTTTCAATCTCTGAGAAAGTTGAGCTCCACTCGCTTTTTTTATACTCTCCTCTGAACTGTCAATTAGCCACCATAAGAAAAAGGATGATTAGAGCGGTCGCTGGGATGTGACATAACCTTCCTCTGGTGGCCATGTCCAGGCCGGCAGCCACAAAGGTCCACATTGATGTTGTGTTTAAATTCATTAAGTAATTCAATATTATTCATACAGTCAAGTAAGTTAAAGCAGGATGGCAGAAAACCAAGTTATGTGCCCTCCCGTGATTTATCCAATTACATCCATACAAGACCTCAAATGTTGTTGTGAAATACCTACAAACTTTATGATAAATAACTTTCAAAATGTATGAAAAGAAAATGAAACAAAAAATGTCAATTCTTAATTGACGAAGTCAGGTATCAATAACTACATAAAATAATACGACAATACCAGAATTAAAAGGTAAAAAGGAAAGAAATGCTGAACCAAGGACTAATCACAATACTATATTATAATTTTATTTACTTGAGAGATGAGGAAGAAGAAGGAGAAGAGATATGATGAAGAACATGACGCATTGCTGCAGATTAAACTAGCCAACAGTAAATAAAGGAAGTTAACACAGCAGTGAAATGAATCATCCACATTAATAAAGCAGTAATTGATATTGATCCAAGGACATCAGTTATAGCAGATAGATCTGACAGGGACAGATCTGTCACAAAGATCTGTCACAAAGCAGATTTGTCACAAAGCCGTGGCAGCACATCACTCCCACCCTCATCCACCTACACTGGTTGCCGGTCAAGTCCCGCATCACCTACAAAATCCTCCTCCTTACCTACAAGTCCCTCCATGCCCTTGCCCCCAGTACCTATCGGACATCCTTCACCCACATGCCCCACCCCGGAACCTGCGGTCCTCAGACTCCGGCCTGCTTACCACCCCCCGCACCAAACTGCGAACCTTTGGGGACAGAGCCTTCAGCGTGGCAGCCCCCACCCTCTGGAACGCTCTCCCTGCGGAGATTCGCAACATCCCCACACTCGATGCCTTCAAAGGGGCCCTCAAGACCCATCTGTTTGCCAAGGCTTTCGGCCCCTAAATCGATCTGTTGTTTTGTCTGTCTGCCTTTTGTTTTGTTATGTTGTTTTTTGCCTATTACTTGTAAAGCGACCTTGGGTCCCTTGAAAGGCGCTATATAAATTCAAGTTATTATTATTATTATTATTAGGGACCAACCAGTGAACAGAATAATGAGAGTTCCTGTAGAAAATGGGAACCAGGACATCCTTCAGTCCGACTGTATTTCATCAAACAGCTGAACTGCTGAGCTCAGCAAATTGAGAGATGAGCCAAATTAGTGAACCGGAACCCAACGCTGACCCACACACACACACACACACACACACACACACACACACACACACACACACACACACACACACACACACTGAGGTTTGTGTGTGTGTGTTGCCCCCTGCTGTCTCATCAGTAACATTGCCGCTCTAAAAACAGCTGACACTTTATTGTTGTATTAGTTGGATGGAAAAGCTGCAAAACCAAAATAAATGCAACTCATGTTGTAACCACGAGCCGCAGTTATATCGTTATGTGTTGAATTCATGTCAAATTGTATAAAGTCTATGTTTCCTGTATGACCTGCATAGGTGGCAAAAGTACACACTCTCTTTACTTAAATAGAAGTACAGATACTTGTGTAAAAAAATACTTGGGTAAAAGTCTCTGAAATGTACTCAAAGTAAAAAGTAACTTTAGACTGGCTGTTTTTGTGCAAAGCTCACTGAACCTTACATCATAGTAATATAATATAAATATAAGTGAAAAGGAGCTTCATTTAACTTGTATTACTGCCATTCTGAATGTGTTCAGCGTGAACAACAAAAACAAAGTACCTGTATTTGCTGTCGTCAACATTGTAGATGGGTTACTTTGCCTTAAAGTGGACCTATCATGCTATACTTGAAACATATATTGTAGGGCCATACCTATATAAAGCATGTCTGCGAGGTTTTTTCTTCAAAATACCAAACAGATCCTGCATTTTAGCCTCATTTCGCTCTATTTGCTCTTTTCCAGCCCTGTTTCTGCATGGGCTGATTCTGAGAGAAGTCTTCTTCGCTGCTTTTGTGGCAGACTACAGCACCACTTACAGGCCTGGCATATGTACTACAGCGTCTCAATGGCCGTGGCTGTCTCCTCCTGATAGGTGGAGATTTGCCCATATAGGCGGAGCTTGTTGTTTCTGACGTCAGAGATATTTCAAATCTGTATCAGATCCGTTGCAGCCCCTTTTTTAGAGATTTGGGTCTGGAGGAAAAGAGAGAGGGTTGTGTTTCCTGACACACCGGGGACACATATTCATGTATAAAAGATGTACAAAAATGCATTTTGCATGATAGGTCCCCTTTAATATAGTCCGAATGTATTTATTTGTTATTTAACCAGATGAAAACATTGAGACACAATCTCATTTACAATGCTGACCTGGCCAAGAAGGCAGCAACTTTACACATTGCCTCCTCGATGTTATCTTCATGTTCAGTCCTGCCGCTGACTGTAAGCGTTACTCATGGACATTATGCCGACCTTTCTCCCTTAACGTCTCTGCCTAGATGTTTCCTCAAACGTCTTTTACGTTGTTTTCGTCTCTCTTGCATGATCTGCACACTCGTCGTCTCTACGTGTTATTGCCACATCCATTTAGTTTGAAATCAGTCTTGATGTCGGGGAAGTGATGCAAAATAAAAATTATTGATAATTCACCTCACATGCATTCAAACGAAAGTAACGAGCATGTTTTGAAAATGTAAGAAGTAGAAAGTATTTGTGTTCAAATGTAGGGAGTAAAAGTAAAAAGTCGTCAGAAAAATAAATACTTAAGTAAAGTACAGATACCTGAAAATCTACTTAAGTACAGTAAAAAACTATTTCTACTTCGTTACTTCCCACCTCTGTCTGTAGCTAACAAAGCTATTTACACCCAGGTGTCTGACTTAATAATATAAGTTTTATTCATTTACTGTAACTTTATCAGTGAAATGACACATTTGGGAACTAAATACAAGCAGTGACCCCATGGAGCCAGAGAACTTAACATTTTAATTTAAAAACACTAAAATACTATAAAAAGATGGACATTGGTTGATCTATTCTTTTGGTCTTTTTCATTCTGCCAACAGGTTTTGTCATTTTCTTTGTTGTATTAGATGTTGACCTATAAGGCTTATTAAAGAAATACGGTTACCCTTTTCCTCCATGTATTAATGATAATATTGTTAGAACAATAAAATAATATGTATACATACACTGATATACATTTAATACATAGAATAATTCAAAAAGAAAGATAAGGATTGTTTCTCCATATTATTTAATTAGTATCATACACAAGCATGTTTCTATTCAAACACATCATATCAACTGAATCAAACGATAGTACAAACAGTTCAAAGTGCACGTGTTCCTCTGCACGTACAAACCTTCACTACAGAACAAATCTACAGGACAGGCAACGACACGAGAGAAACCCAGTCAGAAAATCAGATTCAGCTCAAATGGAGTTTAAAGTCAACACATGTAAAGTTCGATTAGTTTATTTTACTTGATAAAAACGTGTTTTCTTTATTTGTTGTCGGGCTGGTGAGCCTAGATTTTTACAAATAAACTCGACTCGTGCATTACATTTCTTAGAATTAAATAAATACGACTTTTTAATTCAAACAAATCAGATTTGCTTAGAACAAGGTATGAACTTTATCTGCTTTGGAGGATGTTGTGTTGAGCAAATCAAAAGCCTCTTGATGAACTTGTGAAATGGTTTGAAAGTAACTTCACTATTGTTCTGCCAGATTGCTTTAAATAAAAAAATACCTTTTTGTTAAATGATTAATACATTTGAGGTCCATATTAATACAACTTGTTATAGTACTACAAGTCTTAGTAATTATAAGTGGAGAAGTATTTAGATTCTCTCAAAAGTGACTTGCTGGTCATTTCTTCTGGATTTGTTCACATGTTGACGCCGACTTCTTCAAAACAGCTCCAACAGTTGATAAAGAGTTACCGTACAGGATGCTCGTTAAACATTCTAGATCCTGTACGGTGTCTGTTTGCACGTGCAGAATCACAAGACGTTACTATTTGCCATAAAAAGATCACGTGAAACTTTACAATGACCTGAATCCAGTGTAAGAAAAGTAAGGTAAGCACAAGCAGTCATTCCGTGATCCTTCTCAACACTATAAGCATGTGGAATCAAATATAAGCACATGTCGATACGTCTGTTTATTGCACTTTGTTTTAGTACATCTCATGTTGTGTGCTTACATGACTTTTCTGCAGTTTAACACTCAGGTTGATTCACTGGATTACGGCCTTTATTTTGATGAAATTGCACCAAAATAACCATTTATTTCATCAGGTCCCACAACTATACAATCCCTGCCCTCAGCATGCAAAACAGAAGAGCCAATCAGAACAGAGCTGCTCGACCTGATCAACAAGTACAGGAAATATCGACAGCGGTCATCTGCAGGCGTTGCTCTGACGTTATACGACATGCTGGTAAACTCCTTAAAGTGGCTCAGTTTACCAGCAAACAACACATTTAAACTTCAGTCTAGTCTGTCCGTCAATGCGTTTTGGGTATAAATTAAGAAATGAAGGCTTTTTTGACTCCACAGACGTTTTTAGTGTCAACGGGATTTCTTAAAACCAAGTGCTCGTCCAATCAATGAACGGAACTTATTTCCAACCTTCTAATTACGGGGCTGCTTCCATTGGTCAAAGTCAATATGTTTGAACACACATGGACAGATCGAAATACTCGGGACTGTGAGAAACAGTATTTCGATCTTTCTGTGTGGACAAAAATATTTTGAGATTGACAATAAAGTTGACTTTGGTTTGTGCGACTTCCCGAAAGTCGTCGGTTATTTGATCCAATTGATGTGCTGTGTGCTTTTTGTTGTTTCCTGCCTACTCCTATTTCCTATAATGGTTTCAGGAAGTAAAGAAATAAGAAGCTTTTCACTGTCGAGCTAAAGATGCTAACTATTTAGCAGCTGTAGCTTCGCTGCTGCGTTTGGCTCTGCTGTAGAAACCAATCTTTCAATAAGGACTTAGTCAAAGCATTGCAGTGAGTTTGATCTGTTGTTCGGGGTTGAATTAGAATATTTGGGGGTGTGGTCTCGAGGATTTGGGGGTTTAAGGATGTTTCGGTTCGATCTAGCATATTGTTGGAGTTCTATTTAACGTTCATGGCTCTTTTTTCAGCGAAGTCCTTGGTAGCTTGTTCTCGCTTTTATAGGAGTTGGATATTGCATTTTTGGGAGTTTGAATCTTCTATAGCAGTCGCACTTTGAAGTTTTTAGTCATTTTCAAGGACATGTGCAGCTACAAAGAACTTGTGATGGGGTTTAAAGAGACCAAACAACTTATCAGATAAGTATTAAACAGATTTATCGATATCAAAAATGATCTTAACAAGCAGCCTTAGCAACCTTGATAAAACCGGCAGAGGGTAGAACATTTCTAAACTAGACATTTGGAGCGTTCTTGTCTAAATATGGACTTTGAATTTGGAGTGTACTTGGCCAACATGAAGCCACACTGACCTTGTTTGAACCGACAGTGTAAAGTGTAACCCCCACATACACTGACAGTTAGACCACTCTTAAATGAAACAACCCTAGTACAGAAGAACATACAGTTCTGCAGTCTGATTGGCTGCTGTCAGGACCAGGAAGTGTCAGTACTTCACATAGATGTTACAAATGAATCAAACAGGAACATAAGTACTGCGAGAATAGCGTGGTGAGCGTGGTAAGCAACATGATAATGAAGATCTTTGTATGAATGTAAGTGCTAACGTTTTGACTTTGGATGAAAGCCTTTTGATCTGGTTTTCATCGGTACTTCTCGTAAAAAACCTTCTTCTTATTCGATAAGTATATTTTGGACATAAAGCTGTATAAATGTACTTTTGAATACTTGCTTTTGCTAAAGTCGATACCGTTTGAATAAAATGGATTACTTAACTGTCTAGCTAAAGGCTTGAATGCTTTGAAATGCTGCCCTTCACACCAAAGAAATACCCACAATGCTTTGCTTCCACCATTAGCTGTGGTAGACTTAGACCAGCTGAATAAATGGATACAATTAGGTTTTCTTGTGCAGCATCTTTCTGGTTCACCACAGTCCAAATCCTGCCCTTAAACCACATTCCTTGCTTATTGTGTTTATCATAAACACAACAATTCAGTAACAATAGTTTATTTGAAAGCCAATGGCTGCCCAGGTCTTATTTTTTGGAATTCATAAATGTGAAAATGACCTAAGAAATAGCCATTTACATAGTCTTAGAAAAAAGCTAAATCCAGGATTTCATTTTAATATAATTGCAACGTCAAGGTTGCCATTTAATTTTTTCACTTTAATTTGAACATTTTCTGCCAGTTTTACAATCAATTTCACTCAATATGACGGGAAGTACACTGAAAAGTACCAATTTGTTTTTATTGTGATGGCAATTTTTCATTTTCAACAATATAATTATAATTTAATTATGATATTTAAAGTCATTACGACACAACCTGCAAAGAAATGCATTATAAATCATTAATGTTGGCAGCCAAAGACTTCCATGTAATGTTTTCTGAGGTTATTTAAAGGACAGGATGAGGACATGTTCTGGTAAATATTATGAAGTCAGATGAATATCGTCTGTTGAGATAATCACGATATTTCGATTTTCTCCTGTTGCCATGAGCGATGGAAATGTGACAGAGGAAAATAATGGGATAAACACTTTTAAATAAATCGATTTTAAAATAAACATTTAATATGTGGGAGTTATAACGCTTAATTAATTACATCGCTCCATTTAATCCGACATGATGTGTGTACGTTGCATTTGATCACATGACACCCCAGGTCCAATCAGCAGACGTCTCAGAGCAGAAAACACTGACTTGTGAAGTCAAAAAAAAAAACAATACAAAATAATAACAATATAAAACAATAAGAAATAAAAAGCTTATTACAGAGATATGAACAGAAACAAAACGACATTTCTCCTGTTAGAGTACCACTTCCTTAATTTCTGGACAGACCAGGTTATGTCACAATAAGAAGATTATTAACATTATTCTCATTATTAATATCTTACAAAACCGAAATCAACAGTGCAATAAAAAGGTTTTTAATCCCTCGCTCTGCGGGAGAGCAAGAGTGGCGGTGAAAGGGGCGGGACTTGGCGGCAAGGAAAGGAGGTAACATCCAAAAGGAAGGAAGGAAGGATAGAGGGAACACGGAGGAGGACAAGCAGTTTACAACAGGCGAGAGGAAGAGGGGCTTCTCAGGATTATATAAATGTGAAATAATGGAGGTGTGGATGGATGGATGGATGTGGAGGTAGAGAGGAAGGAGGAAAGGAGGCAAGGAAATCAACAGAGGAGGGAGGAAATGATGAAGGCAGATGTGTGGTTACTGTTGATAAAGGTGGGGGAGGGGATGGAGAGGAGGCTCATGGGAGAAGTGGAGGAAGATCCACACAACAGGCTCCAGCTAATAATGCTAATGTGAGTATGTAAGCAAGTGCCCTTTTTAACAGCTTATGAGTAAAAGTCAAAATGGCCGATGTTTATATACCAAGATGTTTCTTTCGGATCCAAACCAATTTATAAATACATGTTTTATCACGGAGGCTGTTGTGGAGATCTGTTCAGATGCACTCATACCACGTTTTAGTTTGCTAGTGTTAAACAGTAAAAGTAATTTCACCCAATTTATAAAAAAGGTATTTTCTCTGTGGATTGTTGTTGTTGTTGTTTTTGGCTAATCTACAGACCTTACTGTCGACTGTGAGTATATTCTAGCGGAGGAATATTCCCTATAACTAAGGTTTGTGTTCTGTAATTTGGGTGAAATGACACTTATACTATTGTATAAATAAAGACGTATATATATGTTGTATTAGATTTAACACCTTTGTGAAGAAGCATCAGTGACGAGGGTTGAATGTCAGAAATCACAATATTTTTTGAGAGTTTTCACCTCGAAAAAAATAACCTGCTGGTATTTGAATGTGCTTTAGTACAGAGGACTATTGTTTGTTGAAGGAAATGAGCTTATCAAGTCATTAGTGCTTCAAATGAACTGTCAAACCACAGAGGCAGCATGTCAGGGGTTTCCCCTCTGAGACTCTGTATGAGCATTTTCCACCTTGAGGATATCCAACTGTGAAGACGGAAAGTTGTCCTTCTATCACATGATTTGATGATAAAGAAAAATATCAGATTATTAGGATGAAGATATACAATTCTAATTAATTACGATGAGTTCTGGGAGAGTTGGGTTCCAAATCGCATTTCATTTATGGCGATAAATCCCAGAACATTGTACGGTAATTAATGATTTTAAACCCTGACATGATTAGGTTTGATTAAACCAGAAACCAGGTGATCCGGTTTCTGACACGATCTACCTGCTTCTGAGTTATATATTATATTCAATACTTTAATAAAACTAACTAAAATGAGGCATCAGTGCATCCATAAGAGTATCGAGGGGTGAGGAGGTATAAATACAATGATGGATGGGGGGGGTTAGGGCGGTTTGATCAAAGAGCAAGTGTGTGTGTGTGTGTCTTAGGACAGGTGGGCGTGGCCTGTTCTGTTGGGGGGGCGTGTGTGTTCTCAGGAACTCCTCTTAGTCCGGGAGTGTTGGATCAACCACTGAAGAGTGATGTCTGCAGAGAGAGACAGAGGTAGTGTCAGACAGGAAGTGTGTGTGTGTGTTGTGTGTGTGTGTGTGTGTGTGTGTGTGTGTGTGTGTGTGTGTGTGTTGTGTGTGTGTGTGTGTGTGTGTGTCGTACCGATGTTGTCTTTCTCCTTGCAGGAGATGGAGTAGCAGCAGATCTCTCTGTCCTGGATGGCCGACAGGTTCCTGAATAAACCCAAAAACCCAAAATCAATTCCAAAGACAGTCAGAGGATAAACAGTCGTGCAGAAACAACAACCTGAGACCTGCGATGATGCAACAGAATGATTATCTACGGTCAAGCCCAAACAAGGTACGTCTGTTTCTTGATATCCAAAAAGCATGTGACCACAGACCGATCACATGACTCTGTTACTGCACTAAAGTACAACGTTGTGGTACTTGTGAGTATTTCCGTATAATGCTACTTTATACTTTTATAGAGGAAATGTCTTGCAGCTTTGCAGATTCAGATGATTGATAAAACAATATATATTGAACTGATAAATTAGGTATTATTAACGATTACTGTAAAATAAAGAAATCTGTTGAAATCTGAAACATATTGCATCACTTTATATATTATTCTGAAATGCATAAGGAAAACTTTTACTATTATGACTTTAATTACATTTCTATGATATATATGTACTTTTCCTATGTCACCCTTTAACTGCAGGACTTTAACGTGAGTATTTATAAACAGTGGTTTTATTACTTTTACTTAATTAAGATCTGAGAACTCAATCAATCAATAGGATACGGCTGTAGTAGGCCTAGGGCCTTTTAGGCGCTGTTTACACGGGAACGAAACGGTTGTATCCGCTGCCTTTCTCTTTCGTATAGCCCGTTCGTTCACACGAGGCCGTCACGGAACCGCGGAAACGGACCCCTCAAACGATAAGGGGTCCCAAGGTGGGAGCGGTCTCGTGTGAAGGAACACGTTTATTGAGCCGTATCCGTGTGAACGGAAGACATTTTTTGATATCGAATTCGGTTCGTTTGCGTTCCCGTGTGAATGGGGCCTTTGTCGCTCATAAATAAGTAGATCACGGTTCTTTATTTACTATGGATGCTGGCAACAGTCACATAGTCCAAAGTGAAGGTGATGTTTGACCAGTAATAGTCGAGAAGGGACTTGAGACAGTTAACCGTCTTGGATGTGACAACGCTTTCTGGCAGATCATTCCACAAGTCAACCACACGCAGGCTGAAAAAGTTGCGGCGGATAGTCAGTCTTGAGTACCGTTTCTTCAACTTGAGGCAGTGTCCACGAGTCCTGGTGTTATAATCCCGTTGTAGTGGGCATGATGTTTTGTAGATGTTGCGGAGATATTTGAAAACTTCGATCATATCGCCCCTCGCCCTTCTATAATACATGCTCGGGATCTTAAGACTTCGCAGTCGTTCTTGATATGGAAGGTCCTTTAGTTCTGGAACCAGCTTCGTTGCCCTTCTCTGTATTTTCTCGGTGAGCTCAGCATCTTTTTGTACATGGGGGACCAGGCGACATTCCCATACTCGAGGAGTGGCCGTACAAGAGAGGTGTATAAACTACGTACTGCGTCAGAGTCCAAATAAGAGACCTGTGGATCGTTGCTAGGATACCATTCACTTTGTTAGCTACCCGATGGATATGGTCACTAAATGTCAGGGTATTATCAACATTCACACCAAGGTCCTTTTCACTTTTGTACTGCTCCCACCAATAGCCCAGTGTCTGTTAAGCTAAAGTAAGAAACTGAAACACTTAAAGCTAAAGATGATGTTTAACATTCATTTTGAGCAAACAGCTGTATCCGTCTCCATGACTACTTTTCTATGAAGATATATTGAACCAGAAATAATTGCGACAAGCGATATAATTGTCATTTTACACCTCTGATACAAGGGTTATATAATAGCACCAGAATGATGAGCTGATCGTTCATTAAGGCGCTGTGAAAACACACCGCACCCAAATCTTATAATTGTAGTAAAAAACAATGCTGTTTATTCTGGCAAAAATATCGGATAAAATGTTGGGGTTATTCTTATGGATTAATTGTATTGTTTATTAAAAAGATCCAAACTAGGGCAGTAAGTGCTAACATTAAGAAAGCAAGAAACAATAAAGCTTTAAGGAATATTTCAATTATCGTGCGTGTAAATAAACACACAGCAAATATCTGTGTATCACACGTCTCCAAAGAGCTTTTTAAATGAGCAGACTTACATCCTCTCTATGAGCTCCTTCTCATCCAGAGCGCCTGGTAGGTCCCTCTTATTGCCCAGAACCAACACCTACAGAAAAAACAACACAGCAGGAATAAACATCAGTTAAATACACAGATAATACAAACATTTGAAGATGCAAAGGTGTTGAACTACAGCTAAGATATTTGATATGATTTGTGTTCTGCATAACAAAGTATTTCACGGAGGAAGGTACAAAGTGCTGAGGTCGAGAGACAGGCTTCCCAAAAACCATAAAAGTCTAATCTCTGCATTTTAAACAGCAACACTTTCACTTCCCTGTTTACAACGATCTGGGACCAGAGGCCTGCACTACGAAGCTGGTTCAACCTAACCTGGATATGTTTGAGTTAGCCGGTTGGTACTAAATCCTGCTTCGTAGTCTACCCCCCAGAGCTTGTGTTCAGCTTTGGTTGGTTGTTCTAAAAGGCATCAGGTCCAATGTTACGTCAAATCTGGCCCAAACTCTTTTTTGTCCGGGCCAGCAAAGTCATCGAGGTTCACTCAGTCCGAAATTACGCCGAGTCATCGTAAGCAGCTCTGGAGATATCTGATCTCCGGAAAGCAAGGTGTAAATGCATCAGACGCATGGCCTTCCAAAATAAAGTGTATTTAGTAAGCAGTCAGTGGAAATAGCACTCCCTGTCAGATTTCAATACATCCATGTCCTGCTTTTTAGTTTCTTGCCATAAAAGCAGTTAAAGATTCCCTAAATAACAATAAGATGTGTTGTTGTTCTTTTCCCATTGAAGCAAAGAGGAAAAACAATCCACACATAAAAAACAAACGCGTTGCTTTATCTTATTTCTGATCTGCTGACTTGCCAGTTTTTATTGATAAGTAATATAATCATAAAGACACAGTTGTTTATTTTGATGACAGCTCTGTACTGTATAAGCACTCTGGAACTACAGTGGCTTTAAATAAGTTCACTTTCTTCCACCGGTTTGTTTTAGTCCATTCAATCCCTCTGCTGGGTTGTTATGGTTTTAATAATCTATTTAGTTAACTGTTAGCATGTTTAATTAAGTTTAGTTGGGTTTTATTAGTTCCTGTGCAGGGAACTAAGAAGAGAGAGTGTGTGTGTGTGTGTGTGTGTGTGTGTGTGTGTGTGTGTGTGTGTGTGTGTGTGTGTGTGTGTGTGTGTGTGTGTGTGTGTGTGTGTGTGTGTGTGTGTGTGTTTTGGGCTCCTTACAGGAATTCCCTGCAGCTGCGGTTTGTCCAGCAGGTTGTGGAGCTCGTTCTTTGAGGCTTCGATCTTCTCGGGGTCTGCTGCGTCCACCATGTAGCTGAAACAGGAAGAAAATAACTTTAAAACATCTGTACGTTCATTCAAACTATTTAAGTGTCATTGACTATCAAAATAATGTTTTTCTTTCTGAGGGGAAATTAGGTTTGTGACCTGTTCAAATGAAGTAAGAATCTTCACATAAACCCAAGTAAAAAAGTGTACATTGAACTACAAAATATAAGTACAATAAATGTGTATTTTACAAATATGTAACGTGATGATATAAATATTATAATAAATGATGATGAAAACCAGATGATTTTCTTTCATCGTATAGTAAGAATCCTAAGTGTTATCAGACAGTTAACAGTTGAATAATTGCACAGCAAATACTCAGAACTATTATTAACTATTTCAAAATGTTTTCCAAGTAATGACTTTATTAACTTTGAGTGGTCCTTATCATATCATGCTTTGCCCTGGAAAACTAAAATTGGTGTGTTGTAGAAAAATCTCACAGCCAATTAGAATCACTTTCACTACATGCAAAACAACTTTAGTGCTCTCTGTTACGTAACCCTGACCCAATTACCCAGCAGCCTCTCTGTCCCATCGCACCAACACAACTGGGTTAATAAGACTGCTCTTATTCTCTCTCTTTTGTCCTGATCCATTTCTATAAAAACCTGTCTGAAAATGAGCTGATCAGATTTTGGCCACTTTATGATGTCATAACGATGTCTATGATGTCATGTTGTCTCTTGTGTAACCATTAGCCAATCAGCAACCAAGGTATACATTTTAAGAATGGCGTTTATCTTTTTTGAGAATGAGTTCTTATTTTATTTAATGTATTTGGGTCTACAACAGATGATACAAATGTTTGTGTCAGTAAATGTGTACTAACAGAGGCGGGGGTGTGTGTGGAAATAACGGGGACAGAGCTGCTGTCAGACGATCAGCTGTGCAGCGTCATCACAAACGGACGCTTCACGTGACGCTCCGGAGGAAACGACGTCCCATTGCTCTTAAAACTAATTTCCCTGCTTCTCGTGGTTTCCTTGCGTCTCTCCGTGCTTCCCTGGTGGGAGGGACTAGTCACAGGGAAACGACGCAAGTGAGAGACGCAAGGAATCCATTTAACCGAAGTGAGAAGGACCCCCGGACTTACACAATGGCGCTGACTCCTCGACAGTAACGCTCCCACATGCTCCTGAACCGAGGCTGGCCGCCGATATCCCACAGCTGCAGACAGAGGGGAGCACACAGTGAGAGGGGGCTCCTCACAATCAATACTTTGAGTTGCTTCCATTGATTGATATGTAATTGATACCTCAGATTTAAATGATGAAAATATTGTAAATAATTAGATTCCTCACCATTAGGCTTGTTCTAAGTGCAATGTGTTGTAAATGACTGTTTGGACACAATAGGTCACATGATTACAACTGAGGTAGAGTAAATATATTTTAGCTGTACTCAATAAATATGTGTTGTAGCATTGTCTAAATCTGAACAAATGCCTAAAGGGACATAACAAAAGTTAACTTGTAATGGGAGATTTGTAAAGTGTAAAATTATGATTAGTCTAAATCAAAACTACTACTTTGATTATCCATGAATCGTTGTCAAGCAGAAATGTCAGAAAATGCTGTTTAAAATTCTCAAATATCAAGATGTCCTGCATTCCTCTATTTATATCAAAGTTTATATAGTTGGGCTTTTGGACGAAAAAATTAACGCCATCTTGGACTTTGAGAAACTGGGACGACATGACATTTTCACTGTTTTCTGACATCTTATAGAACAAAAGATTTATAGCTTAATTTAGAAGAAAACGTTCGATTAGTGGACAATTAAACGATTTCTTAGCTGAAGCCTTTATTATAATATATAGCACTTATAGGTGTCTACAGAAAGGGAGCAGAGGAATGGAGCTACCAACCTTGATGGTGACGTTGCCCTTTGTGATCTTCCTCATGTTGAATCCAACGGTAGGAATCATGTCTTCACTGAACTGGCCTGACTGAAACACACAAACACACACACACACACACACACACACACTCCATTGATTTTGGTGTCATGAGATATGTGGCAGGAATGTCAGAACAGAAATGCCAAAGGGTTCCTGGCGAGGGAGGGGTTAAGATGGCAGCTGGGTTTCAGTTCAGATGGAATACCATTACTCATCTCCCCCCCCCTCATTTCCTGTCATCTCTCAAAAAAGGAATACAAATGGCTTATATGATGTATAAGTTTGGACCTTAGCTCTCTAGCTCTAAAAAGTATTTTTTAACTGAAAGACTCTTAATGCACGAGGGTCAACATTTATAAAAAGATAGATTTAAGAGAAGTAGAAATGTCACAAATACAAATAGTTAGTTTATGTTATGTTGTTATTCTGACTAAAACACAGTAGAGATGAACAGCGGCTATATATATATATATATATGTTTAGGCTCTAATGCAGACATGCTTATACACGCAAAGGTGGTTAACATGACACCTATACAGACATGCAGAAGGCCCAAATATTGATTTAAATATCAGCTTTATGTATATAGTATCCAATGTTTATATGCTTCTGTTTTGGCAATAGATAATTACAGAGTATTCTAATGTATACTAGGGCTGCTCAATTAATCGTATTTTAATCGCAATTACGATTATGGCTTGCAACGATTACGAAAACAACGTAATCGAAATAAAACGATTATTTTTTTATTATTACTTTTTTTTTTCAAATCCATTTTTTCAGAGTTCAGAGTAATCAACTGTTTAAAACATACTGTTCACATTTTTTTCTCCAATAAATTGATGTTTTCAAAGTAAATGGATAATCGTTTTTAATAATAACAATATCAATTATTGACCCAAATAATCGAGATTATGATTTTTGTCATAATCGAGCAGCCATAATGTATACCATATTTTATATTGTGTATTCTTTAGATAGTTAATTTAACTATATCTCATGTCTAGTGCCTGTAAACATGCTGCTGTAACAAACAAAAACTATGTTGAATGAATAAAGTATAGTAGGCTCTAGTTTGCACTCCAAACTGCAATTCAGATTTTCAATAGAAAGAAATGTGGGTTTAAAATATTGTGATTTGATGTCAAAAATCTACATTAAAACAGTTCCTTACGGATGATGAAATGCAGTGTTTTTCCTGTTCCATTCACTCAGACATGTTGGCCTGTTTCAAGAGCTACAGCACCTCACCTCATTTTACCCTACACATCAATAATGCATTTCAGTTTCTAAAAAAGCAGTGGATGGTAAATACCAAAACTTCCACTAATATAAATAAAGAAAAAGGGAAAATCTATGTTAGTGGGTCACAACGTGTGGTGTGTGCATGGTCAGCAGGGGAGGCGGAGAGAGTGAGTCTAAAGAGAGGGAAGGTCACTCCGACAGCAGGAGGCTGATCGATCCTCCATCACCAGACCTATAAAAACCCTTCCTCCGGCCTTCCCACCAGCACCACTGATGGGGGGGTTAATGTCCCAAAAAACGGCCTTTCATTCTGGTACGAACATCCCAATGTATGGAGGTTAACAACATCCACGTGAAAGCAGTTACATAGAAACTGTATTTGTCAGAAATTAGGAAATGATTTTGTCCTAGCAGCAGTGTTGTCAAACATCACACAAGTTCAAATGTTTAAAATATACAATAACATTAGCAGCAGTATATACAATTCACAATAAAAAAGGACATATATCACTAAGGTATCTACTGTATATGACACCAAAATATTAAATACTCTACAATATAGTCTCACTCGCTACAGGAATAGATAGAAATATACTACAGACACATATTGGCTTTGGATTATATATACATTACAATTGTGCAAAGTAGCAGATGTGCACATTTACTAGCTAATATTAATATTACTACTGGCTGATACTTCTTAGGTAGTCCATTCCGACAAGACTCTGTATGTTATTTATTTAACACTACCCTCTACCACACAGTATTCTACAATGTTACACTTATTTTATTTTATAAATACTGCTTTTCCCTGAATGTGTTCTTCTGTAAATGTTTTATTATAAATACTATGTGCATGCCTTATTTATCTAATAGTGTGTTATTTGTATTATTCGTCATCTATACTGCTTTAACTATATAAATGTCCCCTCTGGGACGAATACAGGAATTCAGATTGTTCTGATTAAACAGCACATCACAGCCGACATAAGGGTTAAGTGTTTGACCGTAAAAGCATGTTTTCTCAGTGAAAAACACAGCAAGCTAATAAAAATGTGACATCTAAATCATCTTAACTCATTCAGCGAATTACAGTAGTACAGCCACAGCTAGCTGACCTCACCACTGCAGGATAACAATGGATGCAGCCAGATGCTAACTGACAGCTGGCGCTAGCATAAAAACCAACCTCCACACTCACCGCTATCACATTGACGAAGGTCGTTTTCCCGGAGTACTGCAGCCCTACCAGGGTCAGCTCCATCTCCTCTTTCCAGAATAGCGCCTTGAACCAGTCCAGCAGTTTGTTGATTAGCGCGATCATCTTTGTAATCGTCTGATGCTAATGCTAGCTGCTGTTGCTAAGGCTAGGTTGCTATGCTAGACTGCTATGCTAACGCCCCAACTGTCTTTTTTCTTGGGGACGCTGACAGTTGCTGTGACAACCACCGACGGTTACAGCAGAACGGAGGACACCGACAGGCTCTGTGTGAACCGGGTATGATGTTTAAAGAGTCGGTGTTTTTAGGCTCTAATGTCCGCTGTGTGTTTTCGGCTTTCTGTGATGTTTACTAGCTACGCCTTGTCCTACCAGCCGCGTCAAGTCAGATGTGAAACGTAATATCACATCCGGTACACCCTTTCACAATAACATAAGTACCCTGTCAGTCAAAAAGGTTAAAACCAGAGGTGAAAGAAGTTCTCAGATTTGTTGTTGTCTTAATTAAAGTAGAAGTACCAGAGTGTAGGAATACTCTGTTAGGCCTACAAGTAAAAGTGCTGCATTCATAGGTTAATCAAGTCAAAGTATACAAGTATTCTCATCAAAATATAGTTAAAGTACCAAAAGTAAAAGTAACCAATGTGCAGATTGGTCCATTTCAGAATAATATATATGATATGTTTTATGATGATTGATCAATAAAGTGTTCTCAAAGCTGGTGAAGGTGCAGCTAGTTTGAATAACTTTGTATACTGCATGTAGCTTGTGAATTTACTCCAGGTGGAACTAAAGTCTGATTTAAGACTTGACTATATTTCACATCATTAATCCAAATCTGTAAAGTAACTAAAGGTATTGAATAAATGTAGTGGAGTAGAAGTACACCATTTACCTCTGAATTGACTCCACTTCGAGCAATACAATTACTAACAATTGAGTAGCACTTGAAATGTTTGGCTCTATGAAACCTGATGTACTTATATGATTCTGTTTTCTTCAAGTTTGTATCTTCTTGGTCGAATGCACTTATTGTAAGTCGCTTTGGATAAAAGTGTCAGCTAAATGTAATGTAATGTAAATTTAGTGGAGTAGAAGTACAAAGTAGCATACAATGGAAATACTCAAGTCAAGTACTAGTGTCTCTAAATTGTAATTAAGTACAGTACTTGAGTAAATGTACTTAGTTACTTTACACTTCTGGTTAAAACAAATATGTTTATATAAAAAATGAATCTGCTGTGAATTTGAACACAAACAGCGTTTATCATCTTACATTTTCTTATTAGTTACTTGTATTTTATTTGAAGAACTCCTGCACATCCCTGTCAGTGTTAATGTTTCTTGATTTTTGCTGTAGCCTTTTTGCTTTAATTAATTAATGAATGTGTTGTTCTATTCACTATGTAGATTGTTCTTATACACCATGGTACATTCCATCTACGGAAACCTACTTAATAATAAACCTGATGCACCCGATTCTGTTGATACAGCATAGATGTATTATTAGAACATGCTTCATGCTGCAGGTTGAGTCTGCTTCCTGTTTGGGTGGGGTTGATAGAGGAAGAAGATGAGAGTAGGAAAAGAGGAGACGGGTAGAGGTAGATGCTCTGGTGAGTGAAACACTGCCCTCTGCTGTAGAGACAGGGTACTTACAATCATTTACCTCTGAATTGTAGTGGAGTAGAAGTACAAAGTAGCACAAAATGTATACTCGATTGAAGTACAAGTACCTCAAAATTGTACTTAAGTACAGTGCTTGAGTGAATCTACTTAGTTACTTTACACCACTGTACTTACGTTTCTATAATCAAATGATGTGGACATTGAGTCAGGTTACTATCGTGGCTATGGAAGTGCTTTTTGACCTATACAATCCCAACATCTAATCGTGTAACATCGTGTTTATGATTAAAATAAAAACGTAATTACATTACATAACATTTTTGGGTAATTTATTTTAATTACTTAAGTTTACAAAGCCACACAGGATACACTGCAGTATACAGTACCAACAGAAAACCGTACAAAAAAGTGAGATACGATGAAGGTCAAATGAACTATTCAAAGCAAATACATAGTGGATAGCAGACACATGCTGAAGAAACATTAACTGTACAATAGATTATAAACAATTAAAAACATTTATCAAATATATAAATACAACGAAGAAGAAAAAAGGGATAAAAATAGGACATCACATAAATACAAGTCTATCAAAATGTGTGTTGAGAAGCGATTCAAAGCTTGGCCGTATTCGAGTCCTGAACGTGACCCTTTGTTTAACGTTATCCTGTCTTTCTGTCCTGTCCATCTAACAAATGGCCAAATTAGAATTAAAAGATCAATACTTATTTTGCATTCATTATCCCATATGTTCACACTTTCTCTCCCAACGCAGACATTATTTCTATTTTATTTTATTTATTTATTTATTTATTTATTTATTTATTTATTTATTTATTTTATTTATTTTATTTATTTATTTTATTTATTTTATTTATTTTATTTATTTTATTTATTTTATTTATTTTATTTATTTTATTTTAATTTATTTTTTAGAATTTATTTTATAATTATCATTCATTTGCAAAATTGGGACACAGTAAACACGAAATATTTTATATTTCTGTAAATGCTTAAAACATATCAGCGACAACATCGTTAATATACATTCTTTTAGCCAGGGTAATCCTGTAGTGAAAACCTTTATTGGGACAGTCCACAGTGAACATGAACCCCTGGGTTCTCGTAGCCTCTGCTGCACAAAACATCCCACAAACCAACATGTTGGGGTTCCTGTTGGTTCCCCAAAGTCTCTACCTGTCTTTGAGTTTTGTTGCTGGCTCAACAAGTTCTCTTGTTTCCATATGTATGGTGCTGGTTACATGACTTGTAGCGCTAACTGCTGGTTGTGTGGTGTCTTGGATTTCTTCAGGTCTGTATCGAGCCTTGTTGGTTCTCCAGGTTCTTCTTGTTCTGTTTGTTGTCCAGCTCCAGGTTCTGAAGCTGAACGCTGACCTGCTCCTCTGGGTTCTGCTGGTTCTGCTCCTGAGGAGGAAACACTGGCGTTTAACTTTTCCTCTACTGTTACTAAACACAACGACTGTAAGGGCTGTCCTCAGCTAGCATTAGCACTAAAGGCAGTTGAAGAGACATTTGCAAAAACATTGTTATTTTGTAATTTTCTTAAGTTGATGTTATGTTGTTTTTGGTTTCAGGATAGTTTCTCAATATTGTTTTATGTTAATTGCTTTGTGCTTCGTCATGTTCTATTATTTTGGTACCTTGTTGGAATACGTGTCTTAACTTTAACAAGATATGCTTGTGATATCTGTATGTTTCTGTGTGATATCATCCATAAAAACACCATTTCCCAGCAGGACACATGACGCAGGGATCAGGCTGGAGTACCTGGTTGAGCTGCAGCTGGCGGCTGAACTGGGCCAGAGTGGAGTACAGGAACTGGTACTGCTCTGTGGTCTGGATCATACCACCTCTGCACAGGACGGGGGGAATAAACAAAATGTAACACCCCAGATATAGAGACAAGAATCTGATAAAACACACAGACAGGAGAGAGAGGAGAGTTTTCCCCACCTGTCGAGTCGGAGCTGACAGACGGTCTCCAGGATGTCGAGCTGCCCGGTGTCTCTGAGCTGCTGACAGCCGATACTGCTGACGATGAAACACCCGGTCCTGCCGATACCTGCACTGAGAGGAGAGGAGACGGGCAGACGAGACGTTTAACGAGAGAGAACACCTTCAAGATCAAATGGTACTGTTACATTTTCAAAACATACAATTCAAATGATAAAACCAGTACAGTCAGTAAACTGGAGGCCATGAGGATGATGGTTATATTTAATGTTTGTTTATTTTGGTTATATACTATATGTGTATATATTTTAAGTCTGCTAATTGCAAGTTGTACAGGGAATACCAGATACATAAAACACTTCTTCTCTACCCGGTATTCCCCCATGTGACTGAGGATAGACATCAAAAGGAATACAAAATAAAATAAATAAACAATCATATAATATAATAAAATAATAAAATAATTAACCAAAAAATATATATATTATAAAATAATAGATAATAAAATAAAACTAATTATGGAAAATAAAAAAATGAAAGTTAGGAAAGCAGTTAGTAGTGTTTTCAGATCAAAGTGCACGATGTTAGCTGTTGCGGTTACACACGTTCCCATCATGTCTTCAGAAGTACATGAACGGTTTTGGTTTCATATTTAAATTCTAAATTCATTCAAATTCTGTTTAAAAAAGGGTTTTCTCCTCTGCGGTCTGTGTGCGACTACTGAGCCGTGTCCTTTAATCTTGCTCTCTAGATTTATCTCGAGCAACACACAAGTTCTTCTTTGATCACACACACTCTTTAATGCGTCCTCAAACAGGAAGTAGCTTTCGAAACATCTGCAGCATCAGAGGCTGTTTTACCGTTAAGTGACCCAGAGGGTAATAAACAGAGTTGGGAGAAGTACTTAGATCTTGTACTTGAGTCAAAGTAGAAGTATTACAGTGTAGTATTGGCGTACTTATGTATAAACGTTTGTGCTCGTACTTAATATTTAGATTTTTCTTGGAATATCATAACTCCTAGCCCTAAAATGTTCAACTTTCTTTCTTGTAACATCACCAACCCTTTTTACTGACAATGCTATGATTTACGTGTAACACATCGTTTGTCCACACATCTTCAACAAGCACCAGAACAGGAACCAACCTGCAGTGGACGACGATTGGTCCAGGATCCGGGGCGGGGGCTGTGATTGGCTGACAGCTGGGAGGTGGGAGGGACTTCCTGTATGTCTCCACCTCTTCCACGAGTCTCAGCAGGGGAGCAGTGCATTGTGGGATGTGGTGGTCTGGCCAAGAGGTGAACCAGTAGTGTCTGATGGGACGATGCTCCGAACCCAGCTACAAACCACCACACACACACACACACACACACACACACACACACACACACACACCACACACACACACACACACACACACCACACACACACACACACACACACACACACACACACACACACACCACACACACACACACACACCACACACACACACACACACACACACACACACACACACACACACACACACACACACACACACACACACACACACACACACACACACAAAAACAACATTTTCCATTCTCAGCTATTTTCTTTAAACACAACCTTTATAATATGGATTAGAATATTGAATGGTTTTAAGTTTTAAAGTCCAAAGTCCATATTAGAA
This sequence comes from Harpagifer antarcticus, assembly GCA_902827135.1. Taxonomy (NCBI): domain Eukaryota; kingdom Metazoa; phylum Chordata; class Actinopteri; order Perciformes; family Harpagiferidae; genus Harpagifer; species Harpagifer antarcticus. The sequence continues at coordinate 20,718 of CADEHL010000297.1, read as the reverse complement.
CTACAGTATGTGCTTGTAAGTTTCACTTGGTTGCTGTTTTCTTGTTCGTGCTCTGAAATGTGTTCATTGGAAAGTACTTTGTTAATGTGGTAATTTTATCATACGAAAACAAGTTCTCCGTCTACATTCAGGAGATGGAAACACAGATGGGTTTCATGATGAAACCAAGAGTTGATTTTTATCTCAACAGAGGCGGAAAGAACATGAATGCTTAGAGCTGATACGTGTGCTATAGCTTAAAAAAACATGCACTTCAATTTAAGATTTCCTGATTTACCTCTGCAGTTTGGACTGATTGGTGTAGTCAATGCAATTCTACATAAACATATTGTGAATTTGTTTGCAAATGTTTAATGTTTGAGTGCCAGCGGGGCAAAGTGTCACTTCCTGTCAGAACGTGGCCACATTTCTGAGGCGACCTTATCTCTAAATGATGATAACGCTGCGGCATCACTGTGGCAGATGTTACACTCTGATGGACATATTTGGAAACCTGTTTGTGAACAAGGACTTAAATCACAGGATTAGTATGAATTACAACTACTAGAGATGAAGTGGAGCAGAAAATAAAAATACTCAAGTAAACTAAGTACTTAAGTACTCTACTTCAGTAAAAGTACTTCACAGTACCTGGATGTCCATGTCAGTAACAGTGAAGCCGTCTTTCTCCCAGCTGTCTGTCACTCTGAGGAGGAATCTGCCAAACCGTTCTGTCTCTCCTTCCTCCTCCTCTTCCTCCCTCTGCTCCTCTTCTTCCTCTTCCTTCACACTCCTCCTGCTCTTCCTCCTCGTCCTCTCCCTCGGCTGTGGCCAGTACAGCTCACACTTCTGGAGAAAAAAAACAGAGCTCACACACTTTCAGGACAAGTCAAGAGGCGCATTCACACCGCAGTACTTTTCCCACAAAGGTTCATGCGAACTTAGTTCATGCAAACTCTTTAGTTCGCATGAACTAAGTACAGATCGCGTTCACACCGGAAAAAGTCCCTGGGGGAGGATTAGGCAAATGAAGCCGCTGACTTCACTTCTTCTTCTTCTGCTTTGGGTTTACTGGCAGGCTACAAACAACTTCACGGCGGATACTGCCGCCCGGAGTCCCCGGCCGGAAGTCCCCGGAGTTGGGGAAGGCTTCAGTAGAAGTTGCTGGGACTCCCAGCAGCTTCTACTGAAGCCTTCCGAGTAAATCGCCAGAACGCCGACACCTCCTCATCTCCACCGCTCCCATGTTTTATTTTGTGTTGCCATAAGTTAGTCTCTCTGCGTTTCTGCGCTGGGCTAATGCTAATGCTAATAATGCTAATGCGAGGATAATAAAATGGCGGCTTCACAAAACTTTTTGGAAGTTTTACGGGGCGTGGTTTGCAATCCGCCCAGCCAATCAGAAATATAGCTCTTTTCTCACAAAAGAGCCGCTCGAAAGTCCCTGCTCTCTAGCAGGGACTTACGAGCGGCTCTTTTGTGAGAAAAGAGCTATATTTAGTACCGGCTCTTTTTGGTGTGAACGCGATAAAAGAGTTCACTGAACTAAGTTCGCATGAACCTTTGTGGGAAAAGTACCGCAGTGTGAATGCGCCTAAGGTAAAAAAGACATGAAAACAGTAGAGAGGAGCTGAGGAGTCGACAAACCTCGTTGTTCTCCTTCAGTCTGGTAACCATGACGATGATGCTGCTCCTCTCCTGCCACACCATGTCCCAGAAATCCCCCACGGTGTGCAACATCGGCCCCTGGGTGGCAATGTAAGCTCTGGGGGCCCCTCCGTAACCCTGCAGCACAGAGAGGTCTTCCAATTAATCAATCAACCAACCAACCAACAAACCAACCAACCAATCAATCAACCAACAAACCAACATACCAACCAACAAACCAACCAACCAATGCATCAATCAATCAACCAACCAACCAACCAATACATCAATCAATCAATCAATCAATCAATCAACCAACCAACCAACCAACCAATCAACCAACCAACAAACCAACATACCAACCAATCAATCAATCAATCAATCAACCAACCAACCAACCAACCAACCAACCAACCAACCAACCAACCAACAAACCAACATACCAACCAACCAAACAACCAACCAACCAATCAACCAACCAACCAACCAACCAATCAATCAATCAACCAACCAATCAACCAACCAACCAACCAATCAATCAACCAACCAACCAACCAACCAACCAATGCATCAACCATTGAATAAATCAATCAACCAACCAACCAACCAACCAATACATCAATCAATCAATCAACCAACCAATACATCAATCAATCAATTAACCAACCAATAAATCAATCAATCAATCAATCAACCAACCAACCAACCAACCAACAAACCAACATACCAACCAACCAAACAACCAACCAACCAACCAACCAACCAACCAACCAACCAACCAATCAATCAACCAACCAACCAATCAACCAACCAACCAACCAATCAATCAACCAACCAACCAACCAACCAACCAATGCATCAACCATTGAATCAATCAATCAACCAACCAAACAACCAACCAATACATCAATCAATCAATCAACCAACCAATACATCAATCAATCAATTAACCAACCAATAAATCAATCAATCAGTCAATCAAGCAAGCAAGCAACCAATACATGAATCAGTTAATATCTCAATCACTCAATCAATCCAACCATCTGATCACAACCAATTAAAACATGTATAAATTAATCAAATTACCAATCAAAAAACAGAATCATAAACCAATCATCACGTATCAATCAATATCTATCAATCCATAAATGTATTAATCGATAGAAATGCATGTTAATAGCACATTAAAGACTTTAAGGTTACTGTCATACTCTACATGTGACTGATATTCTGATAATAAAGTAAATGTACAACTCAAAAACAGAACCAAAACATTGTTCAGACTTGTCCTCTTAGAACTTTGAGACTGCTATATCCACTTCTTTGCTCTCTCATCGAGTAACTTCATAGCAGTCTGAACAGCAGTGTTTGTATCCCTCCTGAATCACCCAACAGTGATGTGCACCTGTAAGTTGCTCTTGAAAATTGTATTTGGATTAAAGGATGCCTTCCCTTGCTTTTGAGATCCTTGGATGCTGCATTTATTTGATAGTTCATATTTATTTTGGAGTTGAACATGTAAATACAGCTTATTCTGCCATTTAATAAATTGCACAAATCTTTAATAACTTGCATAAATTGTTGTTGTTTTTTTGCAAGTGGTTACATTTTTAAGAAACCCATAACTGCATCATGCAGAAGATATGAGTACCTTTGAAACCACAAAACATCTTGGACCTCATCAGACAGGAAGTGAAGAGTTAAAACTGTTCTCTTCATCAATAACAACCGCGACAACAACAAAAGTGTCCAATCAGTCACAGATGTACGTTTATTTTGTATTAACCTGTACATGTAAATCAATTTGCATGTGGTTGTTATTCTATTAAACAATGTGTAGATGTTGTTGCACATCTGCTTTTCAACAACACACACACATACACACAGCGCTGAGGCGGCAGAGTGTGAGGGATGCGTGGGCCGGCGGTGAGGGGGGGGGGGGGTGAGGGGGTTAGTCATTTACGGACGTGTCACTTCCTCCCTCACTTCCTGTGGTTTTCCTGGTTGTCACACTCCTACGCTAACAAACCGACGGCTCATATCTGAGTTTCTGTCTGTTTAGATGTCCCACACACACACACACACACACACACACACACACACACACACACACACACACACACACACACACACACACACACACACACACACACACACACACACCAAGACGCCCACGCTGAGTGACAGCGCTGTCACACTCTATCAGCTTGTTTTCATTTGGAAAGATATTTTCTTCAGTGTCAGTAAACACATTTAATGAGGAAAGAATAATGAAATAATAAAGTTCAAAGTTAAAGAAGAGATGGTGACACTCGAACCAATGATCTGATAAGAGGTTCCTTACAATACAGATTTATTTTGATAAATAAGTAATACCGAATAAAGAGGGAACTTTGAGATTCTTTTGATGTGCACATAAACATTTTAGTTTGTGCATTTTCCAGGCTTCATTCAAATTATTAAAACTCTGCAATGCTGACGAATGATGTCACTATGTTACTAAAGTAAACAAAGGAGTCCAATGGAGGTGTTTCTACTGTGGTTAGGGAAATGGAATAGAACCTGATACTAAATGGAAAAATAGCTGCCAAAAATGACAAATGCATGTGCCTTGACTCAATATGAAATAATGTAGGTGTCTGACCCTGATGTAGTTAGCGTTGATGTAGTGGTCTGGCGAGGCCTCTTCCTCCAGGTTCCTCAAGACCACCCGGCTCTCAGGGTCTAAAGAGCAAACAACAAACCACAATCATGAACAAGAGTTAAAAAAAAACAGGGTCTGGTGTGTTTCTACTGATTGGAGAAGGAAAGCTACTGACTGGGCAGGATGGTTTTGTATCTGTCTTTGATCATGTGACCTTGAACATCGAGCTCTGCGGCGTTCACAAAGTTCGGAGGGATTTTCTGTGGAGGAGACAGGGACGTTACAACAAACGCCATGAATGCATGAAACATTCTTTGTAACTTTGAATGCACCTCATTACCTGGTACTCTACATTCAGTGTGTTTTTGTCGATGGCCGCCAGCTGCAGCAAGGTGTGTGTGAGAGGCCGGGAGGAGGTGTGAAGCAGCTGGAGCCACACCTCCTTTGGGGTGGAGACAGAACACACAGGCTCCGTCCCCAGATTGCTCACGTCCAATAGCATCGATAGGTTAGAGCCCCGCCTACAAGGATAACCAATCAAAAAACAGCATGAGCATAATTCATTTTTGGAAAGTGATTACATTTATAGATAATAGGGACATGTTATGATATTTAGTAAGCGTTTGTTTGAAACTCACCTCTCTTGCAGGCGGACCGAGGCTTTGCGAGGAGGAGTGGTCAGGGGAGGGGGCGTGGTCGGGTCCTCGAGAGGATGTGAAGCTGAGTGCACTGCCGACATTCTGTAGGTGTGTGTGTGTGTGTGTGTGTGTGTGTGTGTGTGTGTGTGTGTGTGTGTGTGTGTGTGTGTGTTAGAGTTGTCCTTAGCTGTCCATCAACACACGCTGTAGGAAAGAGAGGGACTATGAATGTTAAAACAGTGGAAACAAATCTGCTTTATCTCAAAAAAGAAAAGGAATTATTCAAATCTTCTGAACTGGCTGAAGTCATCTGATTTGTGCAGAACGTCAAACACTGAAGCTTCTTTAGCGGTAAAAGAGAAACTTCCCTTTTTAAATAAAAAGACGTGATATTCAGCAGCCAGACAGAAACCTGAAAATGACCAATCACTAATCCACCAAGGGAACTCCTTCTGTTTTTATTCTGAATTTCCTTCTCTTTTTTTCTCTCAAAACATACAGAGTTAAACAGAGTTTATTCTAGAACATAATACTTAAAACAGTCTAAGCTAAAGCTTTTATCAGAAAGATTTAAAACACTGTTAGATCGCGATTTATATTGTTGAAGTGTGTAAAATATCACAGCTTTGATGAAGAATCAGCTACATGTTGAGTGCCTGTGAAATCACCACCAGCTCAATGGAGATGTTCAGCATGATTTTAGTTTTGGTTTTACAGGATATTTACTGTAGCAGCCTCCCTGACCGAAACAAAAACATTGAATGTACTCACCGTTATGTTCCAAGTCTCTCTATTTTAAGTCGCACTTCTTTATTTTCTGCACCCGCTTATGGTTTTGTTTGTGACAAAACTTCAATACAAAAAGTTTGACATGACAAAACTATTTGTGCGATGACAAAGCGAAGATCCCGCCACACTGAGAAGATCTACTTCAAAGACTCATCATCGTGAAGACTTGACTTGCCTGAACCCTGATGGTTTGTGTGTGTGTGTGTGTGTGTGTGTGTGTGTGTGTGTCTGATTAATTGTGTTTCCACACAAGCTCAGATCTGAACTGTTTCAGTGTGTCTCCATCGGAAGAGTTTCCTCACAGCAGGAAGTCAGATCACCCACACTGTCTCAACACACACACACACACGCGCACACACACACACGCATGCACACACACACACACACGCACACACACACACACACACACACACACAAGGGGAGTCAGTATACTGAAGCAAGCGTGTGTTATTGATATGAAACGATAAGAGATATGAGTGTTTTTTTCTCACTCTGATTTCTTGTCTGCTCTTGTTTCGTCTCAGTCTAATCACATTTAGAAGAACAGTCCAAATGTTTCCCAATTTACCAAGAAACCTTACCATATTTGAGCTTGGCAAGGTATCCCAGCATGCCTTTCACATCAACCATCACTGATTGTAGAAGATATGAGAAGGGATATAATTTTCTTTCAACACTTGTTATCGCTCGACAAATTAGTTTGAGATTTTTGAAACTGTCAAATGTTTCATTACGTTTTAAAGAGGTCATATTGTGCTTATTTTCAGCTTCATATTAGTATTGTGTTTGTCTACTGGGACATGTCTCCATGTTTTAATGTTCATACTGCCTGTACTGCAGCACCTCTTTTCACCCTCTGTCTGAAACCAGAGCCCAGTCTGCTCTGATTGGTCAGCTGGCCGGATCTGTTGTGATTGGTCAACCAGCTTAGAGATGTCCCGCCACCTATCACGTACATTGTGTTAGCACGGCGGTTACATAGTGATGCCACTATGTTCCTAAAGTAAACAAAGGAGTCCAATGGAGGCGTTTCAGGCGGGGGGGTTGGGATGTGGGAGAGGAGGGAACACAGGGCACAGTGGACATAACCATTGCACCTAATGGGGCCTCTTTAAGAACCTTTCCATTCCAATACTTTTGTACTTTAACTTAAGTAATATTTTAAATGTAGGATTTTTACTTGTAACAGAGTATTTTTACAATTTAGTATCCATATTACTTAAGTATCAGGTCTGAATGCTTCCTCCACCACTGACAATGATATGTTTGATAATATATTGATCAGGCTTACCGGTTATTTGACAGCCATGATGTTTTTGAGTAATTCAGCAGGGTGTAAATCTTCCTCTGATACCGGGGCGCCCGCTGACTTTCACCTAACACAACAACAACACTGACTTTTCTGAACACATCTTACTCAGTCAGTGACTAACTAACCAACATAACTAACGAAATAAGCAGAGAAAGAGGAAGGAGATAAGTTTCCTCTGCAATAGCAAGAAGAAACACGTGAAGAAAGAGAGCGAGAAAGTGAAAGTGAAGGAGAGAAAGTCCAAATATGAGGTAAAGGAGAGAGAAGAAACAGCAGGAATAGACATGTCCTTTTTTTCTGCCGTTATTCAACGTGTTCAGGGAGAGAGAGAGAGAGAGAGAGAGAGAGAGAGAGACCTGAGGGGAGAGAGGGATAGAAAATGAGTCAGAGAGAAAGAAAAGATGGACGGATAATGAAAAAGAGAGGAAGAGAGATGCTCCGGGCGTTGATTATTAAAACACTAACAGCAAACACATGTCAAATCTACAATAAAATCATAAAACACCAGCAGCATAACACACATCTATAACATAAGAAAATAACAAACATCAATGCGACTCTCTTAATGAACACATTGACGCACCTCCATTTTGTTTTTCATTCATCAGTCGAGAAAATTGAATATTTAGTGGTTATTGAATTTAATCCTTGACTCAAATTGACTCAAAGTCAAAGAAGTCCCTGTCACATAACATTGTTTTTATTTGGGATTACAGTTTGATTTGCCGTCGATATCTTGGTTCTTGTTGACCTATTGGTTTTTTGGGAACCAGTAATGACAGAGGGTTGAGCTAAGTACTATTACACTCTGAACAAGACACATTTAAGTGACCAAAATGTTCAAATGAACTTCAACAACGGAAATTCAATTATCCTTTGAAAGGTTTGAAGTTGTAAGATGAAAACCTGGACCCCCTCTTATCACCTGAATCTCCTCCTAGAGCACCATTGTGTTATTTGTAACCAAATCTCTCTCAGAGGGGCGTGGGGAGGGGCTCCTTATTTTCATCTAAAGTAACAGACAGAGAATCAACACTTTTGAAACAGGGCTGAAACAGAGGGGATTATGGGTAATGCTGCAATGATCTGTTTGGTGTTTGGAGCCACTCAGAGGCAGGCTCTGTATATATCTGAGAGCTATAATATATAGATGAAAAACAGTATAATAGGGGACCTTTAAAGTCACTTTTGCATCCTCTGTTTTGCTCTAAATGTTGCCAAAATTGCCAAAATTAACATCCTGCTGCATTGAAGAAGACTTGAAAGTAACGATCGAGACCATAAAATATTTACTGTGACAATAAATCCTGAGAGAAGAAGGGTCATTTTATGGTGGACTTCTACACAAACAAACTTTTGTCGCCCCCTATTGGATTTGACAGAGAATGTGGGGGATAAAACAATAACGATATGTATTGTGATGTTGCTTCATTATGTGAAACACATTCTGTTATAACTCCAAATGTATAATTGTACTATTATCATCAGACCCATGTACTTTAGTTTAAGGTACTTTACACGGTAAATAAAATAACTGTTGTTGTTATATAGAACATTTTTACATATTTCCTATGAAACTTTGTAGAAGTAGAAGGACTGGGAAATACCTTGCATGTACTTCAAGTTATCAATTCAATATGTAGTAACTTATGTCTACTTCTAATACCTAATACATGTACAATTATAAAACAACATTGTTTCCACACTAATAACGTGGTAATGATATTCTTTACAAAAAATAATCAAAAGTATTTACCTCATAAACACTATATATTTACCTTGCCGTTCAAAGATACCTTTATGGTGAACAAGTTTCTTTAACCCCCCCTTTCTCTCACCTTTTTGTTGTTTGTCTCCGTCTCCTTCTTCTTCTTCTTCTTCTTCTTCTTCTTCTTCTTCTTCTTCTTCTTCTTCTTCTTCTTCTTCTTCTTCTTCTTCTTCTTCTTCTTCTTCTTCTTCTTCTTCTTCTTCTTCTTCTTCTTCTTCTTCTTCTTCTTCTTCTTCTTCTTCTTCTTCTTCTCTTTGTTTGAGTGTTGTGTCTTCTTCCTTTTCTCTCATCTGTTGCTTTCTGTCGTTTTGCCTTTACGTCTATCTGCTCCTCGCCACTTCCTTTTTCTGCACACCCACCCACTCTCTCATTACCACACACACACACACACACACACACACACACACACACACGCACACTTATTCGCACACACGTACACTTTCTATTCCCCTCATTCAAGGTTATGGGTCCCCTTTAGACTGCACGCCCATGGGCTTCAACATTGGGTACTTGTATCTTTTACATCCACCTGTGTGTGTGTGTGTGTGTGTGTGTGTGTGTGTGTGTGTGTGTGTGTGTGTGTGTGTGTGTGTGTGTGTGTGTGTGTGTGTGTGTTAAGCCATCAGCAGTGTTTCACAGTGGGGCTGTATAAACTGATTTTCCTCGTCTCTTCTCTCCAGCTGTCAGATGAGCAGCAGCAGGATGAGATCCTACTGGGACTCGGTCATGGAGGCCGACCTGCCGGCGTTATAAGCAGTCACCATAGAAATAAAATTAATAGAAGAGATACCTCTTGTTCACGACAACACTTTTCCTCTGTGCGTGATGAGCAGATAATCACACTGTGGGGGAACTTTTAGGGCTTTGTTCAGAGCTGCGAGGCAACATTAGAGCTCTGCTGCTGTACTGCTGTTGTTTTCGCGCCATCTTGTTGTTGTTCTTGTGTCCTGTCGTAGATCTTTCTGTCATCTTTACACAGTCCTGAAGGTAAAATTATACATTTAAATTCTTATGAGTTTAGGTTTTAGTGTCAAAGTGACAATTAGAGTTACAAAGTGCGGCAATTAATGATTATTCTCATTATCAATTCAAGATTGTGTACCATCTATGCAAAAGAAATTGTAAAAAACATCCATCCCAGTGTATAAGTGTCTTGCTTGGTCAGTTAAAAACACAAATATAACAGAAAAAAACTGGTTATATTAATATTTGAGAGGCTGAAACAGCACTTTAACTGCCATTTTTGTGACAGAACAAAACAAAAAAAACATGGAGAATGAAACATAGAGACAACAGGAAGGATTTTACAACAAGAAAGGATAACACCATGACATTTTTTGAATGGACCTAAGACATTCAATGTGTTGTGTTTCTTGTTCTGCCTTCATATCACATCAGGTTAGTATATTTGGTTGTGAATTATCAACTTTTCTCAAGAAGCCTATGCTTACACTCAACATAACAATTATTATTTACTTTAAACACATATATCATTATCTAACATATATTAAATGACTTTCAATCAGAAAATAAATAAAGACAGTTTAGTGGCATTGCATAATTGGAGTTTGGGGTTTTATCACGCAAGCTACAATCAGCTAGCTTTGTTATGCTAGCTACAAAAAGCTAGCTTCGTAATGCTAGCTACAAACAGCTAGCTTTGTTATGCTAACTGAAAAGCAAAACCAACATACATTTTAACAGATAAAATATCAACAAATTGTACATCCTTTTACATATTTGTTCAGGAATGTTTTATAAGATATTTTACCTCTACTTTTTTGTAAATCCCCAAGTTTTTTCTTACATTAATCAACATAAAGAGAGCTCATAATGGTGGTGTAACATACCTTGTGACAAAGGTCTGCAAGTGAAACTGTGGAGGCCAATTTACAATCTACTGCATATTTTAGTTATAGCCTACTACACATATCTAATATTAATAATTAACTATAAAGAAAAATGTTAATGAAGGTGATGAAAAACTGTCAAATGAGATGTAGTAAAGTAGAAGTATAAAGCTGCATAACATAGGAAAATACTCATGTAAAGTACAATGTGTACGTAAGTTAAAGTGCTTAGGTATATTTTGCCACTGTCCTCTAAACACCATAGATGTAAAACTCAAAAGAAGGAAATAAATGACATTTTATTTGTGCAGACTGAAAACATGAATGTTGTTGAGTAAAAGAAGCCGGGAGTCGTTTACACCCACTGCAATTACTCCATGTGCACATTAAAATGATGCCGCGCGTCTCTCGTGTCTCTGTATCTCATTTATATTCAGATTTGTAACTGCTCTGCACTCCCTGTCTGCTCTTATCCACCGACGTTACTTATATGATTTTTCTGTATGCTGTGTAATTAGCTGCTGTGTGTGTTTTCAGTGTGTGAAGCGCAACCCAAATTTCCCTCGTGATCAATAAAGGCAGAATGACTGAATGAATTCGCGGAGTCTGCAGACTCAGCGCTGTTGACCTGAACGGCTCCCTGTGAGTTATTATAATTCAGCAATGCGATGGAAAACAATCCACTGAAGACTCACTGCTGAAAAACTTTAATTGATCCGGTAATGACACCGGGAGCGTTGTCACTGTCGTCTGGCTGCTAACGGGACAGGAGTGGGGGAAGAAATGACAGAAAATGAAAGGAGGGAATGCAAAAAAGTGGTGATAAAAAACTATAATAAAAGGAGGCAATACCACATCTTCCTTTATAGACTTCTTCCTTTTTGTTTGAGGGCAGAATTATCTGCCTTATACAAGGTGCAATAATACTCAAAACTTTTTTGTTAAAGGTCCACTTGTGAATTTTATACAAGGTCAATGGCGCTGGTCCGGATTAAGTCCCCCCTCCCCAAATTGTTACGTTTATTCTGGTTTGTTTTGTGTTTGTATCTTTTATTTTAAATGTATTTATTTTATGTTTTGTGAGCTGAGCTGTGTGATTTTATATTTTATGTATCTCTCTGTACAGCACTTTGGTCTGGAGGTTTTAAAGTGCTATATAAATAAAGTTGGATTGGATTGGACTACTCTACTTTATTTGGGGGCCCCCTTCTGGTCCAAGCACTTGCCTGTCGGTAAACGGCGCCCCTGGATACACACACACACACACACACACACACACACACACACACACACACACACACCACACACACACACACACACACACACACACACACACACACACACACACACACCACACACACACACACACACACACACACACACACACACACACACACACACACACACACACACACACACACACACACACACACACACACACACACCACACACACACACACACACACACACACACACACCACACACACACACACACACACACACACACACACACACACACACACACACACACACACACCACACACACACACACACACACACACACACACACACACACACATACAGTATGATGGCTTGAACTAGTGGAATAAATGGCACTGTTTGTCTGTAGCCAATGCCTTGAACCTCAGCAAAAATGGCATTAGAAGCATTAGAAAGTCAAGGTAAACTTGCGGTTAACTTGCGGTTAACTTGCGGTCAGCAATGCGTGTCACGCTCGCGCACACAAGTAAATATATATGCACGTTAATTCTCACAACGCGTCAGACACAAGAAAATATACATTGCAAAGTGCACTTTGTGATGTATTTTATACATAAAGATGTGTCCCCGGTGCGTCGGAGAACTCACGCAGCGTCAGAAAATAAAACCCTCTCTCTTTTCCTCCGTACCCACATCTTTTAAAAACGAGTACAACGAGCGGACACAGGTTTGCTGCCGATATGACGTGAAATCGGAAGCGGACCCTCGGAATATTGCTATCAGAAACAATGCCTGACGTGTTTTGGACGTAATCTCGTCTTTGTTTACATTAGCAAGCCTCGCTAACACTCAGAGCTAACCTGTACTGTAGAGCAGTGGTTCCCAAACGGTGTGACAACCATACGTTATTATTGCAATATACAACTACACAAAAATAAAACAAATTTAATTTACTATATCAGTATATTGTAGGTTTATATGTACGTAATTTGCGCGACTTGTGCGTCCACATCTCCACGTGCAGTGCTGCATAAACATGGCTGAGTCAGCGATAACTTTCGAGGGGTGAAGGTATGCCCATTATTTTGAGTTTGTCCGAAGTATAGACAGGAATGTGACGGTGAGGTGCAAACTGTGTTTTTACTTGTCCTTTTGTGTGCCTTGGGCACAAAAAGTTTGGGAACCACTGCTGAAGAGCACATGTGTTTAAAAAGCAGGAAATAAAAACTGAGCACCGATCTGCAGTTAAGAAATATAAAACGTCACTTCTTCATGTGTTCATTTTTTGGCAGCTTTGACACACTGTATTTGAGGTCCAATCACACTGAGAGAAGAGGGACAGAAAAACAGGAACAACATTCAGATGTGTACACCTGCATCCTTATCTTCATCTCCTCCTCTTCACCTAAATCTCCTCTTCATCATGTTCTCCCATTCTCCTTCACCTCCTCGTCTTCCTCTCAGCTCCATGGAGGAATCTCCTCTCCAAATTTGGCGCAGTGGGCTGAGTTCTTAGCTTCATACAGAATCTAAAGGAACAAAGAGTTTAAGCGTTTATTTAGGTAAAATATGTGTTATTATTAATATAACAATAATGATAAATATAATAATGATAATAATAAAGTACTTTATATTAGCGCTGTATTTGCTGTGAAGTTTAATATATAGCTCCCACATAAAGGTCTTTCAACTTTAAAAACAATAAAACAAGACATATAAGTACAATCTTTAATAGAAACACCCTAAGGGGGAATTAGGAATAAAACAAATCCTTTATTTTCATACATTTTTATAAAAAACATAAAATCTCTTAACCTCAAATGTTAAGAATAATATTAAAAAATATAAAATAATAAAGTTAACCTCAGAACCAATATGTTTATAACAGTCTGTGCTCAAGGAACAAATACAAAATAAAAATCATATCATTATAAATGCCATAAATAATAATAATAATAATAGCATTATTATATTATATTAGTAAAAAAAACCAATAAAAGTTTTGAAAAGAAATATAATAATAATAATGATAATAATAATATCAATAAAACTAATAAGCCTCACCTGGTTGTGCACGTAGGCCTCACACAGGTAGCACCACACAGACAGGTCACAGAAGCTCAGCACCATCGGGTGCTCAGACACAACGCCGTGAGTCACCATGTGCTCGTTAACATAACGACCGCAGAACACCTGAGACAGGAGGACAGCAGGTGAGACGCCTCACATCATCAACATGTGAGACAGTTTGTGTGATGGAGGGGTGAGACAGAGTGTGTGAGACAGAGTGTGTGATGGAGGGGTGAGACAGTGTGTGTGATGGAGAGGTGATACAGAGTGTGTGATGGAGGGGAGAGACAGTGTGTGTGATGGAGGGGTGAGACAGTGTGTGTGATGGAGGGGTGAGACAGAGTGTGTGAGACAGAGTGTGTGATGGAGGGGTGAGACAGTGTGTGTGATGGAGTGAAGAGACAGTGTATGTGATGGAGAGGTGAGACAGTGTGTGTGATGGAGGGGTGAGACAGTGTGTGTGATGGAGGGGAGAGACAGTGTGTGTGATGGAGTGAAGAGACAGTGTGTGTGATGGAGAGGTGAGACAGTGTGTGTGATGGAGGGGAGAGACAGTGTGTGTGATGGAGGGGTGAGACAGTGTGTGTGATGGAGAGGTGAGACAGTGTGTGTGATGGAGGGGTGAGACAGTGTGTGTGATGGAGTGAAGAGACAGTGTGTGTGATGGAGGGGAGAGACAGTGTGTGTGATGGAGGGGAAAGACAGTGTGTGTGATGGAGTGAAGAGACAGTGTGTGTGATGGAGAGGTGAGACAGTGTGTGTGATGGAGGGGAGAGACAGTGTGTGTGATGGAGGGGAAAGACAGTGTGTGTGATGGAGAGGTGAGACAGAGTGTGTGATGGAGAGGTGAGACAGTATGTGTGATGGAGAGGTGAGACAGAGTGTGTGATGGAGTGAAGAGACAGTGTGTGTGATGGAGGGGAGAGACAGTGTGTGTGATGGAGGGGAAGAGACAGTGTGTGTGATGGAGAGGTGAGACAGTGTGTGTGATGGAGGGGTGAGACAGAGTGTGTGATGGAGTGAAGAGACAGTGTGTGTGATGGAGGGGAGAGACAGTATGTGTGATGGAGAGGTGAGACAGTGTGTGTGATGGAGGGGTGAGACAGTGTGTGTGATGGAGTGAAGAGACAGTGTGTGTGATGGAGGGGAGAGACAGTGTGTGTGATGGAGTGAAGAGACAGTGTGTGTGATGGAGAGGTGAGACAGTGTGTGTGATGGAGGGGTGAGACAGTGTGTGTGATGGAGTGAAGAGACAGTGTGTGTGATGGAGGGGAGAGACAGTGTGTGTGATGGAGGGGAGAGACAGTGTGTGTGATGGAGTGAAGAGACAGTGTGTGTGATGGAGAGGTGAGACAGTGTGTGTGATGGAGGGGTGAGACAGTGTGTGTGATGGAGTGAAGAGACAGTGTGTGTGATGGAGGGGAGAGACAGTGTGTGTGATGGAGGGGAGAGACAGTGTGTGTGATGGAGTGAAGAGACAGTGTGTGTGATGGAGAGGTGAGACAGTGTGTGTGATGGAGGGGTGAGACAGTGTGTGTGATGGAGTGAAGAGACAGTGTGTGTGATGGAGGGGAGAGACAGTGTGTGTGATGGAGGGGAGAGACAGTGTGTGTGATGGAGGGGAGAGACAGTGTGTGTGATGGAGGGGTGAGACAGTGTGTGTGATGGAGAGGTGAGACAGTGTGTGTGATGGAGGGGAGAGACAGTGTGTGTGATGGAGGGGTGAGACAGAGTGTGTGATGGAGGGGAAAGACAGTGTGTGTGATGGAGGGGAGAGACAGTGTGTGTGATGGAGGGGAAAGACAGTGTGTGTGATGGAGGGGAGAGACAGTGTGTGTGATGGAGTGAAGAGACAGTGTGTGTGATGGAGAGGTGAGACAGTGTGTGTGATGGAGGGGAGAGACAGTGTGTGTGATGGAGGGGAAAGACAGTGTGTGTGTGATGGAGAGGTGAGACAGTGTGTGTGATGGAGGGGAGAGACAGTGTGTGTGATGGAGGGGAAAGACAGTGTGTGTGATGGAGAGGTGAGACAGTGTGTGTGATGGAGGGGAGAGACAGTGTGTGTGATGGAGTGAAGAGACAGTGTGTGTGATGGAGAGGTGAGACAGTGTGTGTGATGGAGAGGAGAGACAGTGTGTGTGATGGAGTGAAGAGACAGTGTGTGTGATGGAGTGAAGAGACAGTGTGTGTGATGGAGAGGTGAGACAGTGTGTGTGATGGAGGGGTGAGACAGTGTGTGTGATGGAGTGAAGAGACAGTGTGTGTGATGGAGGGGAGAGACAGTGTGTGTGATGGAGGGGAGAGACAGTGTGTGTGATGGAGGGGAGAGACAGTGTGTGTGATGGAGAGGTGAGACAGTGTGTGTGATGGAGGGGAGAGACAGTGTGTGTGATGGAGAGGTGATACAGAGTGTGTGATGGAGTGAAGAGACAGTGTGTGTGATGGAGGGGAGAGACAGTGTGTGTGATGGAGGGGAGAGACAGTGTGTGTGATGGAGTGAAGAGACAGTGTGTGTGATGGAGAGGTGAGACAGTGTGTGTGATGGAGAGGAGAGACAGTGTGTGTGATGGAGTGAAGAGACAGTGTGTGTGATGGAGAGGTGAGACAGTGTGTGTGATGGAGGGGTGAGACAGTGTGTGTGATGGAGTGAAGAGACAGTGTGTGTGATGGAGAGGTGAGACAGTGTGTGTGATGGAGGGGTGAGACAGTGTGTGTGATGGAGGGGAGAGACAGTGTGTGTGATGGAGGGGAGAGACAGTGTGTGTGATGGAGTGAAGAGACAGTGTGTGTGATGGAGAGGTGAGACAGTGTGTGTGATGGAGGGGTGAGACAGTATGTGTGATGGAGGGGAGAGACAGTGTGTGTGATGGAGTGAAGAGACAGTGTGTGTGATGGAGGGGAGAGACAGTGTGTGTGATGGAGTGAAGAGACAGTGTGTGTGATGGAGGGGTGAGACAGTGTGTGTGATGGAGGGGAGAGACAGTGTGTGTGGAGTGAAGAGACAGTGTGTGTGATGGAGAGGTGAGACAGTGTGTGTGATGGAGGGGAGAGACAGTGTGTGTGATGGAGTGAAGAGACAGTGTGTGTGATGGAGAGGTGAGACAGTGTGGTGATGGAGGGGAGCAGTGTGTGTGATGAGAGGTGAGACATGTGTGTGATGAGGGGTGAGACAGTGTGTGTGATGGATGAGGTGAGACAGTGTGTGTGATGGAGGGGATGAGACAGTGGTGTTCGTGATGGAGCGGGAGAGCACCGGTGTGTGTGAGGGGAGAGACGTGTGTTGTGATGATGTGAAGAGACAGTGTGTGTGATGGATGAGGTGATGACCAGTGTGTGTGATGGAAGGGGTGAGAAGACAGTGTGTGTGATGGAGGGGTGAGACAGTGTGTGTGATGGCGGGGTGATGAGACAGTGTGTTTGATGGAGTGAAGAGACAGTGTGTGTTGCTGGAGGTGTGAACACAGAGTGTGTGATGGAGGGGTGAGACCCGTGTGTGTGTGATGGTCCAGGGTGTGAGACAGTGTGTGTGATGGCAGGGGAAGACCACAGAGTGTGTGATGAGGGGTGAGACAGAGTGTGTGATGAGTGGATGAGACAAGAGTTGGTGATGAGGGGGTGTAAACAGAGTGGTGTGATGGAAGGGGGTGATGATGAGACAGTGTGTGTGATGGAGGGGTGAGACAGTGTGTGTGATGGAGGGGTGAGACAGTGTGTGTGATGGAGGGGTGAGACAGTGTGTGTGATGGAGGGGTGAGGCAGGTCACCTGGTAGCAGGTGAGACAGATCCAGTTCTCAGCCTCGGAGCCACAGTCCTTACACGACTGGAAGATGTCGATACCTGCTGGGGGGAGGGGCTTAACGACGTCCAGGTGAGGACACCAGGAGAGAGGGTCCACCACGTAGAGAGGGGTCTGAAGACAGACAGGCAGAGAGAGAGACACGTTGGTATAAAGAACAAGATAACAGAGTGGTGCAGGAATGAGTCATAAAACTCAGAAATGAGTTAGCCTTTTAGTGTTGTCCTTTGAAGCCTGAAGTTCTGTGGTTGATACAAGTTTAAGAGGTTTTTTAACATTAAATACGTCACTGGCAAATGTCTGAAGCTTTTATTTAAGTGTCTAAATGAGATGACTAAACATCATAATGCAGAACATTAGCAGCCTTTAGCTTCACGTGACCATAATGAAGTAGCCTAATAGCTTAATGTTAGCTTGTATCTGTTATTGCATCTACACTTAAAACATCCTAAAGTAGTGTTAATATGTGGAGATGATCCTGCTGAACAAAATATGTAAAGGTCATAAACGAGTGTTAGCAACAGAGCTTATGTTCTGCAAAAATCCCAGGGAACCAGGGAGGAGCTAACTTCCCAGTCAATACAAAAAACTGCATCAGTGCACCACTATTCAAATATATATATATATATATATATATATATATATATATATATATATATATATGCGGTTATAAAAAAAAGTTCATAAATAATATTCTCTCACATCCGCCTGTCCTCCACACGTCAGCTCCAGAGACGTCTGAGGCTTCGACCAACCACACGCTCCGTCCTCCTCCGGTTCCGCCCCTTCTTCACTGGCAGGCTTGTCTCCAGGGGCAACCGACTCTGGAGCTGTCACGGCAACATCCTGCCGTGTTAAAAATGTGTAAAAAATATGAGAAAAGTTATACGATTTTTAATAAGATGGGATGTAAACACTAACAGACCGGAGAGGTTATGGAGAATGAAAACAGCCGAAAGCTAATATAAATAAATTAAAATGCCATTTAATGTACCAAAACTGATATTTAAAAAATGTATCCATGTATTCTTTACTTTATTGATATAAATCAACATTTTGTTCTTGTTTATGTATATTTAATATATGTAAATATTTATTAGGAATTTATAATCTATATTTTAAGCGCTTTGAGCACCAGGAAAAGCGCTATAAAATAACATTTATTATTATTATTATTATATTTAAAACTATAAAGATCTGACTTCCTGCTCACCTGAGGTTGTGTACTGTCAGCTGATTGGCTGTTCTCAGGTGTCACTGCAGATGACTCCACCTTCTCCGGGCTTTGGCGTACCTTCGGCCTGGCCCCGCCCACTTCTGTGGATTTAGCAGGAGTGTGATTGGCTGAAGTTTGACTAATGTCCAAACCGGCCAATCCCTGCGTGAGCAGCTCTAGACCACACTCCGTCTGATTGGACTAGAAAAACAACAATAAGGAGACACACAATTTTAGATTTTTTTTTAAATTGTCTTCATTCTAATTTTAATCTACAAAAGTGCTTTCATATTTACTGTTGTTTTCTCCGGTTCTGTAGGGGGCAGAGGTGGTTTGTTTGTGCTGCCTTGCTCTGACTTCTTGCCTTTTCCTTTAAAAATACGTTTCCCACGATGCTTTGGGGAAGGCAGGGACACCCGGACAGACTCTGGGACTAAAAAAAAAGTAATAAAGTTAATCAAATGAAACAAAAAAGAAACAAATTGAATTGATTTCAAAATAACTGACTGCGTATCCGTAGCGACTTCCAGTAGGGGGCGTGGTGTCGGATGACCTCGTTGATCGTTGCCACGGCGTTGTGATGAGGAGGGGGGAGGGGCATCGCCAAAGAGGGAGGAGGGTCTCCTAGCAACACGCTTGTGCACATCGCCATGGAGTCAGAGATGGATGACAGGTTATAACCTCCCTGAGAAAGAGAGAAATGTCATGTACATTTAGTTTTTAAATATTTGTATTGGTATTGACAATAAACGTGATATTTACAACAGAACATATTGTTATCATGTTAATACAACTGTGTAAATAATCCAGCATCTTTAAATCATTTCCGTTTCTTTGTATTTTCCCTTTGTCTGCCTCCAACAAAGATAAATATACATTGTTATTGCCAGCATTATCATCATTCATTTCTTGTTCAAAATAGAATCATATTTTTGCTGTGAATCCAAACTATTGCTATAATCATGTAAATAAGATTACATTTGTTGAAAAATATAAACATTTTGTAACTTTTCTTTAATGGAAAATTAAATGATATGGTTATTAATTAAGACAAATATAACATCATATGCAAATAGTATATACATATCATTATAATTGTCAATTTGACCGTCAAAGGATTATTTCACATAATCAGGGCTGCACATAACGGGGGCGCATGCACACCCCCCGCCAAAAAAGAGCACCGGGTCATTTGAAAAAAGGTGCATTTGCGCACCAACATTGAGAGAGGGAGAGAGAGAGAGAGAGAGAGAGAGAGAGAGAGGAGAGAGAGAGAGAGAGGAGAGAGAGAGAGAGAGAGAGAGAGAGAGAGAGGAGATGAGAGAGGAGAGGAGGGAGAGAGAGAGAGAGAGAGAGAAAAGAGAGAAGAGAGATATTTGAGTTGCATAAGAACTGGTTTCCCACATAGACTTTACCTGGCGGGTCGCCCAGGTATCTACCCCTCGCTATCGCGTGAAGGGTCTGCTTTATGCGCTCCGCACAGTAACCCTGCTGCGTGCTCACTAGCGCACCCCCCCCCCGTTCATAAAGTCAAGTACCCCTCAAAAGGTCCGGTTTATTTCATTTTAAGGATGCGCACCAAGCAACATCTCCAGGTGCTCCTTTGAGAACCAGGGCAACAAAGTTATGTGCACCCCTGCACATAATCATCAAATCCATGTCATAAGAAAGTGTGTGTGTGTGTGTGTGTGTGTGTGTGTACCTCCAGTATATGTAGGACCCGCCCCCCAGCCAGTGACATCAGCAGGTGAGTCAGGTGGGCATATCTCTCGGGGTCCATATTGTAC
>CADEHL010000296.1:25000-42960 GCA_902827135.1 Harpagifer antarcticus | reverse complement strand
GATAGATGGAATGATAGATATAGATATAGATGGTAGGTAGGTAGATAGATGGATAGGTAGATAGATAGATAGGTAGCTAGGTAGGTAGGTAGATACCGTCTGTCACTACGACTTCTCTTCTTCTCTCTCCTCCACCTTGATGCAGCATTTCTCCTGCAGTCTTTCTCTCTCTCTCTCTGCAGTTAATTGTACGGCCAAAAGTGCGAGGACACCTATATTTCTATTCCTATATTTCCTTTTGAAACAATGCGTGTTAATGTGCCGCTATACCAGCCTCTGCTAGGAAAGCTTTTCAACAGATTTTGAACTTGGCAGAGTCCACCAGTCCACCAATGATCAGGCCGTTTCTATTTCATCCTGAAGACGTTAGATGAGGTCAAATTTCTGCGCTAGCCAATCAACAAACATTTCTTTATGAACCTGGCTTTGTGAACTAGGGTAGGTAGGTAGGTAGGTAGGTAGGTAGGTAGGTAGGTAGGTAGGTAGGTAGGTAGGTAGGTAGGTAGAGAGATAGGTAGATAGATAGATAGCTAGGTATATAGATGGATACTTTATTGATCCCAAATTGGGCAATGTTTGCGTTACCATGAAAACAGGCTAAAACAATCCAGTGAATGTGGCAAAACGTGAAAAACATGATGCGGTATTAGCTAGCTCTTTAAATGTAAATATTCACTGCGTCTCTCTTTTTTATATCATTGTAAGTGTATATTGTTTCATTCACTTGGACTTTGGGGAATTGTATTGGGTCTTGTTCACATATTTCTGACATCTTTACGAGTAAATGATTAATCAGCAATCATCCATAAAAGAAATCCAGCACCTGACAAGGTTGTAAAGCCTCCAGAGTCATTTCAGCTGGAGTATCCATCCTATAAAGAACAGGTGAAGAAAGAGAGATACAGACATCACGTCCTGTAAGACTCAATAACACAACCTTAATGTGTTTCATTAACAACAAAAAGCCAATGGCGCTAATAAAAAGAAGAGTAATCTACTTCAGAGTGTCTGTGGGGAGAGGAGATGAGCAGTGAAGTCATTCTTTCTCAGTTTCATCGGCTCTCTGCAGAATGTACTATAACAACGAAACAGAGTCCAGTTCTCTACTTGAGGAAGTCACTATCTGGATATCAATTTCCTCGTTTCTGATGCTATCGACGTTTTACCAGAGAAATTAATGTCAAGAGGTCGGCTTATCGGACTTGTTATCAGACACGGTTTCGTTTGGATTCACTATCATTTGTGTCACAATGGCATCGATGCGGAAAGAAAAACCTGATGAAGGAAGGATAACTTGAAAAACCTAGATTAAAAAAAAGTTCTGTGGAAAATACTTGAAACAGATACTGACTCTGTATTCAAAATGGTTTTGTTATAAAGTTATTTACAATAAGATCTTATTTGATCTCAAATCTGAGTTTAGAGTAACATATTCCGCATGTACACATCTGAGTGTTTATGAAGTTTAAGAACATTTCTAAATAAAGTATATTTTTGTAGTTTTGGCATGTGGTGAATTCAGCAGTTACTGTGTACATATTCCCGAATGATTCACGTTATCCATGAGAAAATAAGTATATATTCATGTCCTTGCATTTGTATATAGAGCATTGTCTTGAAATAACCCACAATACTAACTTCCCTTAGGATAAATAAAGTCTTATCTTATCTTCAAACCAGACCACAATTTGCAAAATCATGCCAGAGCTAAATATAAACGTGTGGGTGTGATATCTTTTTCCAGACTGTTGATACGTTAGCACACATCTCAGTGTTCGGTACATTCAGCACCTTTTCCATCAGCTGTGCATCAGGACGTGTGATGCAGCTGTGAGGAGGAGAGAAAGAGAGTAGAAGCTCCAAATGGAAAAGTTTAAAGGGCACCTATCATGCAAAATGCACCTTTGTACGTCTTTTATACATGATTATGTGTCCCCGGTGTTCCAGGGAACTCGCCAAGTGTCAGAAAACACAACCCTCTCTATTTTCCTCCTTCGCCAAATCTCTAAAAAAGGGGCTGCAACGGATCTGAAAAAAATGGATCCACATTCCGACACTTTTCTACGTCACAAAGACGTACTCCGCTTATTGGTCAACTCTCCACCTATCAGGGGAATGAGCCACGGCCACGTGCATTGCCAAACCTCTCATTCGCATATAGGCTATCGGCAGGCTAAATCAACCCCAGTCACATCTGTGTTTCTGCCTGCTCTTGCTAGGATGTCTAAGCCAGTTAAACGTTGTGCTGTTGTTGGCTGCAAGACTCGGAACAGGGGACTGCATGCAATGCCATCAGTGCAAAAAGAGAATAATCTGTGGCTAGACCTCATTTTCAAGGGACATGTGCCAGAAGACCCCGGCAGATTTCTCTGTGTGTGTTCCAAACATTTTACCACGGACATGTTTATGAACTTCTCTCAAGTCCAACACGGATATGCCTCCAAACTAATGCTACACCCGGGATCAATACCAACCATCCGGGACCAGGCAGTGAGGACACATCCAATTCTGAAGCTGTAAGTTTTTATTTAGCGGTGTTTTTCCTGATAAAGCTATCTCTTGCTTGTAGCATGTAGCATGTAGCTTCGCCGTATCAATGTCGCCTCAACCCCAACTAGTAATCGGTTAGGTGTTTATATGTTCTTGTAACATTTTATTTTGTACGCTCCGCAGTCTTTGCTTTGTCTTTTATTTTAATTATCAGGCATTTGCGAACATGTTCAGACTGCCGTAATGGCGATCTGTGTGAAGGCTGTAAAGCCACGCCTAGCCTAGCCGATAACACAAGTATTTATTCTCCTATGTATTAGTATTTTGTATCCTCTAAAAAATCATATTGAGTAAGTTATAATAACAAACGTAATCTTCTGGAGGTAAGTGCCGTTTTTTCCAGCGTTATGTAAAAGCTTTTGTGATTGTAGTCTGTAAGAACGATCATATATCATCGATCTGTAAGCTAAGCTACGCTACGCTAAGCTAATGAGACATGCCGTTTTTTGCAGCGTTATATGGAAAAGCTTTTGTATGTTTACTTGTTTGCGCACATGAATATAAATGGGGGTGTGTTAGGATACAACACTGTATGTATGTATGCGAGGGGACACACACCACGAGTAAAACGGAGCTAAAGCCCTGGTATGTTGTTGTTGACGACATGCATATACTAATCTAAACCACTTTTTTTGTTGTGCTTTTTTTAACATTGCACAGGCTACGTGGCCAACTTGATGGACCTCATCTTCGAGTCTTTGTGGACCCTGCACCATTATGAGCAACCTGACAGGGAGGAGGTCATCGCCGGGTATGCTACACGGTTCAATTTGGCTGCTGTCTGAACCCAACATAGACATTTCACGGATCAGAGGACAACGCAGGCCGGAATCACCACTCTGATCCTGATTCAAATAACCGTTGATTTTGACAATAAAGTTCCGAGTTGATATCAAATGTGTCGTGATTATTCATGTTTGGATGGGTAAAGAATATTCTGATTTCAAAAGCATAAGGTTGTGTGTGGACTTGTTGTCGTACACATGGGTGTGTTATGCCATTGCTGTGTAGTATATAATAGTACATGTACAATGACAGAATGAAAGATTGCATAAAGCCATATACACCAGTATTTATTTCCATGAACAATATTAGCATTCGTTTTACAATTTCAGTCAAAACCAAATCCAGGATGGTCCACCACACAGGTTACAGAGTCCTCATGTTCCTGCATCCGTCTTTACACCTAGTGTGATAAACATATATTGAATGACATGTGAAAAATGTATTCTCTAAACAGACAACTTAGTGAAGCTAATGTTACGTGTGGTATCTCCATGCAGCACATGCTCCGGTTCAGAAGGCATCGTGGCGCAAGTTGCACATGTACCCCTTTAGAAAGAAGTCAATAACTGAGCTTTTAAAACACATGAAACACATAATGCTGACAACTGAGGTATTGGAGTTATACTTTTTATCACCCTAAGTTATTGAACTTTCCAACGGTTGTTGCACGATGTTGGAAGAAAAGGACTGTAAACTATTAAACGCAATGAGGCCATTGTATATATGCTGAAAATATGAATGTCTCCCTTTATAAATATATATATGTATCGCTGTGTTTGCGTTACAAACTCTAAGTTACAAACTGTACACATTGCATTCTTGCTAATTAGCCAAAATATGAATGGAATAAGTAGCAAGCATCGTAACAGAGTAAAAATAAATAGGGACAACAGCTTGTCAACTAACCATTCAGAAACGTCCTGCTGCAACCGAGATGTTTGCACCTCCACCAAAACCTCCGCTGCTTCAGTTTCTGGATCAAATTGATAATATGCTTGAACACATGCATTGCTCTGAGATGACATGTGTATTCCACACTCGTAATCACAGCAAGCATGGTAACGTGACTCTCGCCGGCTCTTCTGCTGGGGGCGTGGTCAGCTGCTGCTCAGAATTTTCATAGGCAGGTTTGGAATAAAGCGAAAATGAGCGAAACGAGGCATGGCTAAAAAATGATCTGTTTGGTATTTTGAAAAATAAAATGTATAAATATACCTTATATAGGTATGGTCATACACTATATCATTTAAATATAGCATGATAGGTCACCTTTAAGTACCTGGGAATTGTACTAAAGTGCATTAAAAGTCCTCCCCCGTAAAGTTGGGAGAAGTTTGATGGACTTTGAGTTGAGAGAAAGAGACAGGAGGAGAGGAGTGAGGACACGAATGGCCTCAAGTGCACTTTACTCCTGTTCCTGCAGACATGGAGTGTGTGTGCGCGTGTGTGTGTGGCCTAGCATTACTATCCTAGTGGGGACCTACATTTGTTTACACAGTCACGTGTGGGGACTCGCCGGGAATCATTACTTTTAGGGTCAAGACTTGGTTAGGGTTAGGGTTAGGGTTAGGATTAGGGTTAGGGTTAGGGTTAGGGTTAGGCATGTGTTGGTTATGGTTAGGATAAGTCTCCAGGAAATGCATGTAAGTCAATGTAATGTCCCCTGAAGTGATGTATACATGGTATGTATGTGTGTTTTGGTTCATGGTTAACGGCGACCTGTTTTCCGTGTGCTTGAATGGTTTGGTTGAGTAACTATTTTTCATTTCTTTATGACGTCTGTAAAAAGCTTTATGGCTCTCTATTACAACATTGTAGCTGATTGAAGAAAAACATGAAAGTCACAAGTTGTCAGTTTTTCATTATGACTTTTAAAACATTGTCAAATATTGTAAAGAGCTTGTAAAGCATCTCAAATAGAGAATAAAGAAATAGAGTAATTCACAGAGTTAATCTACCTGGAGTTGCTTGATTTAAATTGTGAACTGTCTTAACTAATGCGTGAAACACCGTGTAAGAGAACAGCTGTGTGTGTGTGTGTGTGTCACCTGTGGTTAGATAAAGGTAGGAAAGAGGAGTTTAAGGTAAGGGAGGATATGAGGAGAAATGGCGTCGTACAGATAAGGCAGAGAGTCCCTGATGTCTCTCCTCTCCTCATTCTGTATTCCCTCCATTTCTCTCTCCCTCTGCCTCACCCTCTCACCCTCTCAATCTCATCTGCTGCTCCCTCACTTCACTTTCGATTTCTTCTCTCTCCTCGGCGCCTTCATTTATTCACATCTCCGTCTGTCACTACGACTTCTCTTCTTCTCTCTCCTCCACCTTGATGCAGCATTTCTCCTGCAGTCTTTCTCTCTCTCTCTCTGCAGTTAATTGTACGGCCAAAAGTGTGAGGACACCTATATTTCTATTCCTATATTTCCTTTTGAAACAATGCGTGTTAATGTGCCGCTATACCAGCTAGGAAAGCTTTTCAACAGATTTTGAACATAGTAGAGTCCACCAGTCCACTAATGATCAGGCCGTTTCTATTTCATCCTGAAGACGTTAGATGAGGTCAAATCTCTGCGCTAGCCAATCAAAACACATTTCTTTATGAACCTGGCTTTGTGAACTAGGGGAGGAAAGGGAGAGTGAGACCTCTGTTGAATTTCCATTCATCCATATTTCTATCAGGAGATACTTATGTGTTGGTTGTGCTTATGTTAATACTGATTTGAGATGTGGTAGCAATGTGTCATATCATATATCCTGAGTTTGACGGCAACACGGTGGTCGGTTAACTTAAAAAGTGACGCCTATGATTAGCCAATTAGAGGCAGCAGGGGATTTAAGAGAGAGAGAATAATCACATAGGAAGTCTTCCTGTTGTCAATACCTCACGTTTCCACTATGTACTTATTGTCGTTTCTTCACTTCAAGTCCGTAAAGCTCCACCTCTTAAAAAGTACTTTGACAATAGTATTTGATCTGAGGCGTCCACATACTTTCGTCCATACAGCACTCTTTATTATTTCTGGTCACATAGCTGAAAGCGAACCAATCTATTCCTCTCTGTGCCAACCCCTCCCCTTTTTATCTTATTACTCGCTCTACCTCTTTTACTCCAACCCCTATTATCTTCTCTCTCTCTCTCTCTCTCATCTCTCTCTCTCTCCTCTCTCATCCTCTCTCTCTCTCATCTCTCTCTCTCTCCTCTCTCTCTCTCATCTCTCTCTCTCTCTCTCTCTCTCTCTCTCTCATCTCTCTCTCTCTCTCTCTCTCTCTCCTCTCTCTCTCGCTCTCTCTCTCCCCCTCTCCCCTCTCTCTCTCTCGCTCTCTCTATCTCTGGCTCCTGATTGGCCGATTTCTGCCTCACACTTTATGAATTGAACAGCAGATACACACACACACACACACACACACACACACACACACACACACACACACACACACACACACACACACACACACACACACACACACACACACACACACACACACATGCTCATCTGCAACAGCCAAACCTTTCATTGACATGTGTGCAGGTTTCTCTCACACACTTACTTCCTCTCTCTTTCTCGCACACTCACACACACACACACACACACACACACACACACACACACACACACACACACACACACACACACACACACACACACACACACACACACACACACACACACACACACACACACACACACACACAGCCTGCTTTGTCAACAGCTCACGTAGCGCGGTGCACTCAGAGGAGATCTCACACACACTCCTCTCTCCCTCTCTTTCCCGTCTTCTGTCACTCTGCCTCTCTCATTCAGCCGCAATCTCATGCCGAGCTTCACACACATACACACACACACACACACACACACACACACACACACACACACACACACACACACACACACACACACACACACACACACACACACACACACACACACACACACACACAAACTCCGGGGATGCAGCCGGCTTCAGTGATGCTGTGACGCTCGTTCTCTCACACACACACACCTCAGTTTCTTGCACATGCTTTAGCAAACACACGCACACCTCGTCAGCTTCTCTGTCGCTGTCACTCAGTCAGTGTGTGTGTGTGTGTTGGTGGAATGAGGCGGTGATGTTTTGGGACAGGAAGAATAGTATGGGCAATTCCCAACGACGGCCCAAAGGAAGACACAGACCCAAATCGGCAACAGGTAACCAGCCTCTTTACACCCCTCCATCCCGTAATGTGTCACACACACATTTCATTCATACATTCGTTTGTCTCCGAAACGTCTCATATTAAAAGCATCTCACGCCCCTTAAAGCCGGCCATGCGTCTTTTCTTCCATTCATTTTACACACATGCTGGCGAGCCCCCATCCTTTCCCCCATCTCATCACCGTCTGTCTACCTTGCGTTGTTATCGCACATGCGCCTGTCTACGTTCTGCATGTTACCCTCCATCTAGTTTTATTTCGCCATAGGGTCAGTTCTTACGTCCTACCTCAATGTCTCAATCCCTTCTTCAAAATGTGTAACACTGTTTCATGTCCAGACATCTCTCTTGTCACACTTCCATTCCTTCTTCTTTGTATATATCTACGTCTGAGCCGATGCCTCTCCATTCATCGATGTCTTTATCCATTGATTCTTCCATGCAAGGATTCTTGCCTTTGTCCAATCCTTCATCTATCCATCTATTCAAGCATCTTTTCCTCGATTTATTTCTCACACACACTTCTCCTTTTATTCCATTATCTATCAATCTTCCACAAGTCTCACATCCATGCATCCCTCTTTTCACCCGTTCACCCATTCCTCTTCTCCTGCATCCAAACCATTCCTTATTGCCTCGCCACATAATCCATTATTATATCCATTGATCCTTCAGTTTCGTCATCCCTCCCTTAAAAAGGTGGTGTCATCCATCCATTCATCCATCCATTCATCCATTACGCCATTTCACTAATTGTCTCCCTGGAGTCTCATCCATCCATCCGTCTTCCACCTCACTCATCTTTTCTCGTCTGGGTTGCCAGGTTTGAATGAACTAGGTCAATTGGTCTTTTGCCTCTTGGCGTGTGACTGGGCTGAGAGACTGTTAGTTTGTGTGTTTGTGTGTATGTGTGTGTGTCCTCTACAACTGTAGCTTTGGTTTACTCGCTGCTGTCGAGCTGAACGCGTGCAAATACTAAGATTTATTTTACACATTTTGCTCACCCCTGCCTCATGCTGCAGTCCCGTGATAGTGTGTGTGTGACAGTGTGTGTGTGTGACAGTGTGTGTGTGACAGTGCCATAGCTGGATGGGATTACTAGTGGGTTCTTTAATTATCTGTAAGGGCGAGCGAGGTAGAGATAGTGTGCAGGGAGAGGGAAGCGGAGATGACAGCGCTTGTAAATCTGCCCCCTCTTCCTCGGTGAAGGAGAAGGGGAGGATGGAGTGAGGAAGAGGATGAAGCAGAACAGAACATCAGCGGAAAAATTGGCGATTAAGTGATTTTTCCGGGACTGGGTGGATGAAGGAGGAAGAGGAGGATGAGGATGCATCAAAAACACATAGTGCTTCTGCAGAGCTGCAACCGATAGTAATACACACACATTCTCTCTCTGTACACACACACTATATGCATATCCTCTGGAGAACAGTGTGTGTGTGTGTGTGTAAGCTTTAACACAAACCGACAGCCTCACACACCTGCTGTGGTGCAAGAATAAGCACAAGGAGCGTCCCCTCTATACATTTGACCTTGACTTCATCAGCATCCGAGGCACATTTATCACTTTCAGACGACATTATGTTCACACGGCGTCGTTTATCGGTGTCATGGCGATAGGGTCGAGGACGAGAGGCGTAATCGATGCTTAATGGGTTTGAAGAGGAAGAAGAGCAATTTTTTATTTTATTTTTTATGAATGAAGGAGAAGGCTTTGAGTCAAACATCTTGAAACCATTTGAACTGAAAGATCTTGCTTTTGTTAAGGATGACTCATGTTGTTGTTATGACTCAGCAACACCTTGTAGTGAGAAGGTCTGTGTGGATGGTGATATCAACTCTCTTTAAAGAGTCCTCTCCTGCTGATGTTCAGGTGTATATCAGTATGTAGTGTCTCTACTTTAAAGAGTCCTCTCCTGCTGGTGTTCAGGTGTATATCAGTATGTAGTGTCTCTACTTTAAAGAGTCCTCTCCTGCTGATGTCCAGGTGTATATCAGTATGTTGTGTCTCTACTTTAAAGAGTCCTCTCCTGCTGATGGCCAGGTGTATATCAGTATGTAGTGTCTCTACTTTAAAGAGTCCACTCCTGCTGATGTTCAGGTATGTATCAGTATGTAGTGTCTCTACTTTAAAGAGTCCTCTCCTGCTGATGTTCAGGTGTATATCAGTATGTAGTGTCTCTACTTTAAAGAGTCCTCTCCTGCTGATGTTCAGGTGTATATCAGTATGTAGTGTTTCTACTTTAAAGAGTCCTCTCTTGCTGATGTTCAGGTGTATATCAGTATATAGTGTCTCTACTTTAAAGAGTCCTCTCCGGCTGATGTTCAGGTGTATATCAGTATGTAGTGTCTCTACTTTAAAGAGTCCTCTCCTGCTGATGTTCAGGTGTATATCAGTATGTAGTGTCTCTACTTTAAAGAGTCCTCTTCAGCTGATGTTCAGGTGTATATCAGTATGTAGTGTCTCTACTTTAAAGAGTCCTCTCCTGCTGATGTTCAGGTGTATATCAGTATGTAGTGTCTCTACTTTAAAGAGTCCTCTCCTGCTGATGTTCAGGTGTATATCAGTATGTAGTGTTTCTACTTTAAAGAGTCCTCTCTTGCTGATGTTCAGGTGTATATCAGTATGTAGTGTCTCTACTTTAAAGAGTCCTCTCCTGCTGATGTTCAGGTGTATATCAGTGTGTAGTGTCTCTACTTTAAAGAGTCCTCTCCTGCTGATGTTCAGGTGTATATCAGTATGTAGTGTCTCTACTTTAAAGAGTCCTCTGCTGCTGATGTTCAGGTGTATATCAGTATGTAGTGTCTCTACTTTAAAGAGTCCTCTGCTGCTGATGTTCAGGTGTATATCAGTATGTAGTGTCTCTTGCTGCAGCACCTCTTGTCACCCTCTGTCTGAAACCAGAGCCCAGTCTGCTCTGATTGGTTAGCGGGCTGGCTCTGTTGTGATTGGTCAACCGCTTAGAGATGTCCCGCCCCTTTGCCTATCACGTATGTGTTGGAGCGCTAGCCAATTGAAGTGTGAGTGTAGGGGTCTCACTGGGAGTGTAGTAAGCTCCAAAAAGGTTAATAGGGCCTCTTTAAATGCTCAGAAAACATCTTGTAAGCGGACCCTGAGTCAATACTTAACTTAGTCCTTGTTATTAAATGTCAGAGGCATGATCAATGATGAATTCTGAATGAAACTGACTTTACAAAGTGCTTGACAATTAAAGATAGAAGGAAAAGAAGAACAACAGGGAACTAATGGCTTGAATGTCACATCTCAACGTTATTAGCTCACCTGCAGCTATATCTTAAAAATGATGCTTTGTCTGGAGTGTGCGTGCAGGATACACATTCTCAATGCTTCTTTTATAAAGCATTTCATAGTTTATGCACGGTAAAATGTTTTTCGTGTATATCTGTTTTTCATGCATCAGGAGTCCTGGAGATGTTAAATCCCTTTTTCCCTTAAACCTGCTGATAAAGTGTGAGAAGTGTTCTTTGTCGTTTGTGAGAAGTGTTCTTTGTCGTCCAATGTCGTAGTTCTGTTGGCTTGTATGAACCATTGTTGTGACAGTATTGATGTTAGTAATCACTGTTGTCCAATAGATGAGGAGTTGGGACTTTTAACCGCTCGTGTAGTTTTTTAAGGGAATGACGAGCTGTTTTATGTTGAGTGTCACTTTGAATCACTATTCCACATGCTTTCCTTCTCCTTCTCTCTCTCATCTCTCTCTCATCTCTCTCTTCTATCACGTTTATTCATGGCATATTAACCTGACATACGCACACATGAAGGTGTTTCATTAGGATGCCTCTCTCTCTGCTACGGTATAAGGCTGCTATGCAACTGTTGCCCTAGTGATCACTCGATAACAATACTCCTTTGTTCTCATTTCTATATTCAACCTTTTATTTATATCTCTACTTTTCCTTTACTTTTAATCCCTTGTCCACTCGTTCATGCTAATAGGCCAGACTGACCACACACACACACACACACACACACACACGCACGCACGCACGCACGCATGCACACACACACACACACACACGTTCATTCATATATTAGATCGATGATGTCATGTTCAGCCTGCAGCCTGCAGCCTGCAGCAAGAGAGAGAGAGAGAGGGAGAGAGAGGGAGAGAGAGGGAGAGAGAGGGAGAGAGAGGGAGGGAGGGAAAAGAGAAGAGGTGTGTGTAGAGATAATTGGACGAAGGCGAGGATGAAGAGGGTTTATCCGAAGCGATTGAGAGATCTGAGATACGAGCAGAGAGAGAAGGAGATGTAGAGTGATAGAGATGGAAATGAAAAGAGAGACAAAGAGAGAAGAAGAAGTAGATGAGGAGATGAGGAGACAGGAAACAGCGCCTGGGAGTGTGTGGCCTAGGCTGCTGCTGCTATGGCAACCGTACAGGTGTGAAAGCAGGTCAATTGAAAGCCGATTGGAAGTCTGCCAGTTGCTAACAAGCACTCAAGTGTGTGTGTGTGTGTCCGTTGATTAACACCAGTGTGTGTGTCGCCTACTGATCTGTTCGAGGCATGTCGGGCATGTCACTCAGTTTTACCGCGATTAAATTGTCATGTGGTTACCAGTGAGAGTTAGAGTTACGGTCACTTCAAACTGCAAGTCACACCTATATGTTTTCCAGGGTGTCTTTGCAGAGTGAAAACCAAGCATCCTCACTTTTGATCTGCAGTTCTTTGTGAGGAGGCAAGGCCAGACATGTGAGTTAGTGGTGGAATAAGTCGTTTAAGTAAAAGCACTAACTAACACTGTTTATCTCCTCTATAGTGCAGATGTTATTCGCTCATGTCCTCCGATGTCCTCAGTAAACTTAATGGTGTGGAAGATGAAGTCATTTACAAGCAGATGCTGCTGTAAGATTAGACTGCGGTCTTGCTTTGAATTTCAACATAAAAAGTTGGGACACTTTAGTCAAAGTCGTGAGAAGCTTTCTGTGAAAAACGGGAAAATAGAGAAATGGTTATATTATGAAAACAGTAACTCAGATCATCAGACAGTTATTGATCATCATCACAGACTGATTCAAATACGTTTTTAAAAGCACGACTCTGCAAAAAAATGTAATTGGAAGAGGAGGATCATGAGAAGACTTTATCCTAATATGAGCTATACGTCACTGTAGAGACAAAACACAGAGACACAAGCAGCAGTGTGAGGACAAGGACCTCAATAACTGTGATGAATATTATAACTAACAGTGTTAAAGGGCAGAGGATCAAATCATCAATCCAATATGTAATCCACTACTCTCCCCTGGTTGCATAGCAACACTGGTCAATGTTCCTGCAGTGAATATCCGTCTGTGATTCTCCGATTTTCTCAACGCTCTCAAAAATGCGTGAGCGCAGGTGATGATTTCTAACCTGTATTTATCCCAGGGATATTTCTCTCCTCCACTTCTCTCCTCCATTTCTCTCCTCCACTTCTCTGCTCCACTTCACTCCTCCACTTCTCTCCTCCACTTCTCTCCTCCATTTCTCTCCTCCACTTCACTCCTCCACTTCTCTCCTCCACTTCTCTCCTCCACTTATCTCCTCCACTTCTCTCCTCCACTTCTCCAACACTGAGCTTTTAAAAAAACCTTTTCAGAGTCACTGAGTTCAGCCGCAGTCCTCACGGCAGAGATGGCAAAAGTACACACATCCTTTACTCAAGAAGAAGTACAGATACTCGTGTTTTAAAGTCTGATAAAAGTAGAAGTACTGAGGAAACTTCTTTACTCAAGTCAAAGTAAAGAGGCTTTGAAATGTCCTTCAGTAAAAAGTACCCATAACTAGCAGCTGCTTTTAAAGAGTACCTGACCTCCCTTTATATTAATAGAACAATAATGTCATTGTTAGCTAATGAATGTTTCCATGCTGAACAACGGCAACATGACAACGTTTCCATTGGTCCCTCTTCTTTAGAGAAGACCAGGAAGTGATGGATACACGGATCGTGTTCAAATCAATAGGCACGCAATGACTCTAAAGAATAATGATCACGCATCAAACACACATTCAGACTAAAGGAACCAGCTGTTTGGGAAATGAGAGAAGTAGAAAGTACAGGTATTTGAGTTCAACATGTAAGAAGTAGAAAGTACAGGTATTTGAGTTCAACATGTAAGAAGTAGAAAGTACAGGTATTTGGGTTCAACATGTAAGAAGTAGAAAGTACAGGTATTTGTGTTCAACATGTAAGAAGTAGAAAGTACAGGTATTTGGGTTCAACATGTAAGAAGTAGAAAGTACATGTATTTGGGTTCAACATGTAAGAAGTAGAAAGTACAGGTATTTGGGTTCAACATGTAAGAAGTAGAAAGTACAGGTATTAATGTTCAACATGTGAGAAGTAGAAAGTACAGGTATTAGTGTTCAACATGTAAGAAGTAGAAAGTACAGGTATTAATGTTCAACATGTAAGAAGTAGAAAGTACAGGTATTTGGGTTCAACATGTAAGAAGTAGAAAGTACAGGTATTAATGTTCAACATGTAAGAAGTAGAAAGTACAGGTATTTGGGTTCAACATGTAAGAAGTAGAAAGTACAGGTATTAATGTTCAACATATGAGAAGTAGAAAGTACAGGTATTAGTGTTCAACATGTAAGAAGTAGAAAGTACAGGTATTAATGTTCAACATGTAAGAAGTAGAAAGTACAGGTATTAGTGTTCAACATGTAAGAAGTAGAAAGTACAGGTATTAATGTTCAACATGTAAGAAGTAGAAAGTACAGGTATTAGTGTTCAACATGTAAGAAGTAGAAAGTACAGGTAATTATGTTCAACATGTAAGAAGTAGAAAGTTCAGGTATTTGGGTTCAACATGTAAGAAGTAGAAAGTACAGGTATTTGTGTTCAACATGTAAGAAGTAGAAAGTACAGGTATTTGTGTTCAACATGTAAGAAGTAGAAAGTACAGGTATTTGAGTTCAACATGTAAGAAGTAGAAAGTACAGGTATTTGAGTTCAACATGTAAGAAGTAGAAAGTACAGGTATTTGTGTTCAACATGTAAGAAGTAGAAAGTACAGGTATTTGTGTTCAACATGTAAGAAGTAGAAAGTACAGGTATTTGTGTTCAACATGTAAGAAGTAGAAAGTACAGGTATTTGTGTTCAACATGTAAGAAGTAGAAAGTACAGGTATTTGTGTTCAACATGTAAGAAGTAGAAAGTACAGGTATTTGGGTTCAACATGTAAGAAGTAGAAAGTACAGGTATTTGTGTTCAACATGTAAGAAGTAGAAAGTACAGGTATTTGTGTTCAAAATGTAAGAAGTAAAAGTTGTCAGAAAAATAAGTAGTGGAGTAAAGTACTGATACCAGAAGAATGTACTTAAGTACACTAATGAAGTACTTCACTACTTCCCACCTCTGCCTCACGGTGACGGAGCAGATTCCGCGGCGCTGTGGGAGTTCAGTGCGTTGCTCAGAGGAACCTCAGCTGTTGTGTTTAAAGGTGGAGGCAGCATCAATCACCTCTGAGGGGGAGATCTGCACACTCAGCGCTCTCAAAGCCTCTGGCTAACTCTCAGTGTTCCAGAGATGAGATATTAATAACGCAGTGACTGGCTGTATATAGTTTATCCTTCGTGGGGTCTGTTTTCTGCACGGAGCTCTCAGGGTACAACAAAGTACAACTGAGAGGTGCTGAAGACAGTATTTCTGCATTTAACCTGCACTATTCTGTCTCTCTTTGTAACACTCCACTGTTTTCTTTTGGTCTTGGAAAAAGTGTCAAACCCCCCCCTCCAAAACAGTACACGTGCATAACACATATTTTCCTGCGTGTAATGTGACACGTGTATTTATTGAGCCGGGGGTCTGATCAGAGTTAACCACAAGTCACATTAAAGCCCTTTACTAAAGTCACTTTATTAAGAATGTTTTGGAAATTATGATCTCATATTTTCCAGCTTTTAGTTTCACGCTTTCTTTTAGAGTTCTCTTCATAATTTCAAATCTATAAAACTATTTTCTTCACACGTCAAGGTCGAAGGATCTCTCATCATTGGGATAATGAACACAACGATTAAATCCTGAGCTGAAAGTGAAACCAACTTAACACACGCGCACACACACACACACACACACACACACACACACACACACACACACACACACACACACACACACACACACACACACACACAATATATACATCACTTCAGGGGACATTACATTGACTTACATGCATTTTCTGGAGACTTATCCTAACCTTAACCATAACCAACACATGCCTAACCCTAACCCTTACCCTTAACCTTACCCTCACCCTTACCCTTAACCTTACCCTAACCCTTAACCTTACCCTTACCCTAACCCTAACCCTAACTTCACCCTAAAATGACCCCCAATTTGTCCCCATAAGGGAGGCGTCCCCACACGTGACTGTGTAAACAGATCTAGGTCCCCACAAGGATAGTAATGCTAGGCCACACACACACACACACACACACACACACACACACACACACACACACACACACACACACACACACACACACACACACACACACACACACACAGTACAGTATGCATGCATTAACTCAACGTGTGAGAGCCGTTGGTGGCTTTTACCACCTCCAGTGTTTACAGGAAGTAAGTGTTGAGGAGAGGAAGGAAAGGAGCCGGGTTGCAACGACAAAGGACCTGATGGAGGAGAGGAAAGGGGGCAGAAAACACATTTTGTTTCAAATTATTTCAATACAGGAGAAAAATAATATATGCTGCTCTGATTTGGACTGAATAGTTAAGAGATGAGCGAAACAGTTCAATCATGACTATGGAAATAGTAATAAACCTCACGTCACTTTAAAGTATATTTAACAGCTAAGTATTTTCAATTCTAGTTGTTTAAGTGTTTGAGGCAATGACTTGTCGTTAATGCGAATAAACGGCGGTTAAATACAGTCGCCATCATACATCTGCAGCACTAGGTCAAGGTTAGGGAACAGTTATGGTTCAAATGTGAATGGTACAAACTGTGGCCTTCTGCATCAAGGAAACACTTCCTGCTTCATTTCAGGAAATTGGTCGTTTGAAATAATAGTTTTTTGTGGAATTGTTAGCGTAATTCTTAAATGAAGCAAGTTACCATGCTGGCAATACTTTTAGGGTATGTTGACCACCTCTTCAAAACTTAGAGTTAGAGTCCTTTGAGGTAAGGTCTGCAGGAAAAGGAGAAGGGGAAGTGGGAGAGAAAGAAGGGGGAGCCACCTTGAGTTTCCTCCCGTTCTCTGCTCTCACACCACGAGAGAAAGCCTCCCTGCAGACTTCCTATCTTTCTGCCTCCTTTTTCTTTCTCCTTCTCTCCCGACTCACAGCCCGAATGAGTCAGTGGGTTTACCTCTTATCCTCCTCCTCCTCCTCTCTCCACTTTCCCCTCCCGAGTTGACATGTTGGTGATAGTTTCCTAGCCGGAGAGAGTTTGGGATTACAGACATGGAGGTTTTCTGGGCCAGGACAGGTAAGAGACACTAAGACTGGTGGTTTGAAACATGTTGTGGTTTTGGGAAGTTGGAGCAGAGAGCGGAGTGGTACTGGAAGGGGTCTCTTCCTACGATAAGAAAAGCACAGGAATGTTACACTTGACATTAGACAGGGTAACGGGACCATGTTCAAATTGTTTCTGCTGCCTTATGTGCATCTTTGGTGGCTGTTTCTTTGAGTTTACAGCCACACATAACTCCAGGTTGATATGACTTTAAATGTGTGTGTGTGTTGAGGGTTCACATACTTTTGAGAGGCAGGAGCATTGCAATACCTTGACTTAAATCTTGTTTTGAACAGAAAAGCTGTAAAAAATCTTGAACCAACCCATTTGATTTCCCATTAAGTCGCTTCATGGTTGGAAAAAGTATTTTATTCCACATTCAGACAGTGATGTTGTTCCAGGTTTTCATTGTGAGAGGGATATTTAAACCAACGGTTACCCTCTAATGGAAATATTTGAGATCATTACACATATTTGGTTGGATGGAATTTAATATAAAGTTCTGCGGATTTAAAACCATATCTGATTTCATTGCAAACACATGTTCATGTTTAAAGTTGTGAGTACATGCTTACATGAGACACACACACAGCTAAGTGTGTGTGTTTGTGTGTGTCTCATCACATCTGAAATGCTCTTTGTGAGTCCAGGAGAACACACTTTTCACTTTGTTCATCTCAAAAAGTCTTCGCACGTGCCTGTTAGAGTGCCACAAGGTCAACTGAGGCTGTGTGTGTGTGTGTGTGTGTGTGTGTGTGTGTGTGTGTGTGTGCCTAAACTTTAGCACATGGGTTGGTTTGAATATGTTGCTGAAAGAGCATTTTGACTCAGGCTTGGTCATAGTGTGGTTTTGTGCTCAGTTACAATGGTTTCCAATAGAGCAATTATTATAAGATCACACACACACACACACACACACACGCACGCACACACACACACACACACA
>CADEHL010000296.1:0-20000 GCA_902827135.1 Harpagifer antarcticus | reverse complement strand
TCCCTCCCTTTCCGGGGGAGCTCCATGGGACCTTAGTTCGGAAGAATGATGCATTGAAGTCAATGGAGAGAGAAAGATTGTCTTTCGATCCCGTTTGAATTGTGCCACGAATTACACACATGATGTTTGTCAATTTAAAAGATAATTTTGCAAGTCAATAAAATTAAAATGTGTCGTAAAACTGTGAAGTAACACTTTGTTTGTGTGAAACCGCTCAATGAACTACATCTCCCATCTCGCACCACACACCCAGACGGCCGTCACGTTGGAACATTTCACTTCTTTCTTTCAGAATGAGGTGAAATGTATTAAACGAGGTGAAAATCACTCCAAGTCTGGGCACGTTGAGAGCTGTGCATACACACAAGGGGAGTTAGTCGGTTCCTAAGAGCCAGCATGCGGGACCGGGACTCTGGGATTTGTAGTCTTTCTAGTTGCGTATTTTTCATAGTCTTATATTTCAACAGTTTTACGACAAACTGACTTTTTTGACTTGGAAATGATTTTTTAAGATTGACAAACATCATATGTGTAATTCGTGGCACAATTCAAACGGGATCGAAAGATAAGTTTTCTCTCCCCATTGACTTCAATACACGATTTGTCCGAAATAAGGTCCCATGGGCCTCCCGATTTTCGCGGGAGACTCCCGATTTCCTCCCGGGGTCATATTTCTCCCAATTTCTGACTAAATCAGATTTACACACGACTGTTTCCACTCGGACTTTATTACAGCTACACCATTGTTTGGTTTCCATGGTAGCGCGTCTCTTTAATAGCGTGTGCAACTAGATACACATATGCTCCATCAAGAGGATGGTGCTACAGGCCGCAAGGCATTGCACTCAGAACTACAATAAGCTAAACCATACTTCCTGCAGTTTGAAAACAAAGTCTTAAGCCAGCTTCCTCTAATCCTGTCCTGTGGCTGAGAGTTCAAAACATCTTATTTGTGATCATCTAATTTATTAACGTAGCATCAGCTCCATCGTGTTACTAATGTGTTGTTGTTGTTGTTGTTGTTGTTGATTGAGCGCCTTCAAACACAAAATGCCTGCACAGTCTCCGTCACACAACCCGCCGCTGACCTCGCTTTGATGTAAAAGATGAGAGATTAAAACTGAAGGAGAGTTTTAAGGGGATCTGAAGGGATTTTGTTATTCGGTGACGGGTACACATTAAGATAAAGCTCATATTTGTGTCGGGAGTCAGATGCTCGTACGCAGCCAGCGGAAAAATGAACGACATCAAAGATTGGGAATCCAGTTTTGGGAGAAAACGCTTGTTGAAACTTTCTGAAATCATCCTCCCAGCGGATTGAGGCTCTGCAGGATTTATTAAACGATCGTGACTCATTCATTGGAAGTGTTGCGCATTAGATCATTGTGGTTATTAGATATTCCACACCATACTCCTGGCATGTCCGCACATTCAAACAATCTGGATCTGCTCTGACAGACTGTGTTTATGCAGGGCCTTCGGGCAGAATATACATCAGCTCGCTTTGCATTTAGAGAGTCGCACTTTTTCACTCCTGGGAGAAAGCGAGTGCAGCTGCATTTATTAAAGACCCGCCTTTAAATAAAGAGTGAAATGTCAAACTCTCATGTTTTCTTAGCTATGAAAGGCATTACATTACATTACATTTAGCTGACGCTTTTATCCAAAGCGACTTACAATAAGTGCATTCGACCAACAAGATACAAACTAGAAGAAAACAGAATCATATACATCAGGTTTCAAAGAGCTAAAACATTTCAAGTGCTACTCAACTGGCTTTAGATAAGCCAGTCCTTTATTAGTATATAAGTGCCTTGTTAGTAATTCTATCGCTAGAAGTGGAGTCGAAAGAGATGAGTTTTCAGTCTGCGCCGGAAGATGTGTAAGCTTTCTGCTGTCCTGATGTCAATGGGGAGCTCATTCCACCATCTTGGAGACAGGATAGCAAACCCACGTGTTTTTGCTGATGGGAACTTGGGTCCACCTCGCAGCGAGGGTGCAGCGAGTCGTTTGGCTGATGCAGAGCGTAGTGCACGCGCTGGGGTGTACGGTTTAACCATGTCCTGGATGTAGGAAGGGCCAGATCCATTCGTAGCATGGTACGCAAGTACCAGTGTCTTGAAGTGGATTCTAGCAGTTACCGGGAGCCAGTGAAGGGAGCGGAGGAGCGGAGTGGACACACACACACACACACACACACACACACACACACACACACACACACACACACACACACACACACACACACACACACACACACACACACACACACACACACACACACACACACACACACACACACACACACACACACACACACACACACACACACAAAACCAACCTTCCTCATCCAGCACCAGTCACTTTTCTGCCATCTCCGCTGAACACTTGAATTATCTAGGCCCTTTTTGTTGTTGTTGTTGTTGTTGTTGTTGTTGTTGTTGTTTTATGTATATATGTCACACTGTAGGACCTCGACAAACGATATTTCAAGATCTCTGGATGTACAACATGTAGAATTATTGACAATAAAGCTGACTTTGGCTTTTGACTTATAGATTACACTTAAAGGCCATCAATTATGAAGTTGACTGAAGGCGAGACACATCCAGATCTGATTCAGCTGAACGACTGATTGATCACATTTCATGTTATTAAAACTGCAAGTCACCATTTTGGAAAACAGAGACTACTTATCAGAAGAGATGGAGTGAAATAATTATAATATGATTTTGATCAGCTGGACTGCATCAACGACTTGAATCAAAGAGATATTTGCCATTCAGTCTCAGGTCTGATAAACATTTTTTCTTGTTGATACCAGCCTTTTATTAAATACTGGTGAGTCACGCCACTTGTCCCTGAACACATCTTTTATTCAGTTAACAGTGCCATTGTGCTTTGATTAATTCCTCCTCTACTGAAAGGATTATTAAAGGTGCAGAAACTGAACACTACTTCACTTAATGGAAGGTTAAAGTGAAACTAAATGCTGCGTCAGAGCCCATTTTGCTATTAAAACAATACATTTATGGTTAGATTTAATTATGCTGGCTCGAGTACGATGTGCGAGTGAGATTTATATTCAATGGTCACAATATATTGGAACTCAATACGTATTGAATACATTAACACACACATTTGCAAACATAAATACACACACTCGACAGGTACTGAGTGTGACTGAAACGCGTACTCATTTAAGCCTGCGTGTGTGTGTCAGTGTGTCACTGCAGTTTCACGCCAGGCTGATATTAGCTGTAACCACAGCAACCGTTCCATAAAAAGGTTGTCACTTCCAAAATACAGATGTTCCCTCCAAGAGAGGACGCTACGGTGTGTGTGTGTGTGTGTGTGTGTGTGTGTGTGTGTGTGTGTGTGTGTGTGTGTGTGTGTGTGTAGTGAGTCACGTTCACTCTCTCCTCGTTCCGACTAACCGTCAGAATCAAAGTGACGCAAAGCTCTGCGTCAGTGATTAGCATATAATTGGATCTCTGTTTCTGTTAGGAAACATGGCTGATCGCATCCAGCTCTCCCAATTGTACTCCGACTGACACACACACACACACATACACACACACACACACACACACACACACACACACACACACACACACACACACACACACACACACACACACACACACACGCACACACGCACACACACACAAAATGGGGGACAAGTGAGAAGGTGGAGTAATGGAATAGAGTGAAATTAAGTGGGGGTGGTGTGTGTGTGTGTGTGTGTGTGTGTGCGTGTGTGTGTGCGTGTGTGTGTGTTCCACCTGCATTCAGATGAGATGGAGAAGCAGAAATTACTGAACTGAGCAAGAAAGAAAAAAAATCGACATGACAATTTGTCATATTGTTTGTGTGTGTGTGTGTGTGTGTGTGTGTGTGACCTAGCATTACTATCCTTGTGGGGACCTACATCTGTTTATGGGGACAAAATGGAGGTCCCCATGAGGGGAATCATTAATTTTAGGGTGAAGACTTGGTTAGGATTAGGGTTTGGGTTAGTCATGTGTTGGTTATGGTTAAGGTTAGGATAAGTCTCCAGGAAATGCATGTAAGTCAATGTAATGTCCCCTGAAGTGATGTATACATGGTATATGTGTGTGTGTGTGTGTATGTGTGTGTGTGTGTGTGTGTGTATGAAGGAGATAGGACAGGTAGAAGGAGGGGAGTGTATGGAAAGCTCTGGGGAATAAGTGAGAGATTGACAAAGGACATTTCTCACTGATGTTTTTAGGGATTAAAGGATGAAGTCAGGCGAAACATGGAGAGGAAGAGGAAGGAAGAGGAAGATTGATTCAGATAAATTGTAAGGAGGAGGATAAACACGTTAAAGGCAGGAGAGCAAGAGTGAGTTGTGGCTCGATAAATGACTTCCAGGTACTCCCTTTTATTGAGTGTGGTTGTATTGAATTAGGACCTGTGTTTGTTTGACGCTTCGTCTGATTGCTGAAGAGACCGGAGAACAATCCGTCCGTGTGAACTGTGTCAACATTTGTTTATCATGGGAACAAATCTTTGCCTTCAAAT
This sequence comes from Harpagifer antarcticus, assembly GCA_902827135.1. NCBI lineage: Eukaryota > Metazoa > Chordata > Actinopteri > Perciformes > Harpagiferidae > Harpagifer > Harpagifer antarcticus. The sequence goes on along the minus strand of CADEHL010000296.1, from coordinate 15,455 downwards.
CAGTTTGTTATGTATTAAATAACGCATCTGTAACATTAGATGTGTGTTGATAGAGTCTTGGTTTTACACACATTGAGCTGTTTCATCAGAGTATTGATTTAGCAGCTGTTCCTTTAGAATAATGAGTTTAGCAATCAATAAAACCAGGTCACAGATATTCAGTTTAATTTTCACAAGAGCCTCAGGACTTTCCCTTTACAGCCGGATGTCGGTTTTATTGACGTTAACCAAACAGCATTTCATAATCATTGTTTTGGAATATTTTCAGCAGCGGATTAATACATGTGTTTTGCTTTAGGGAGTTTTAGGGTTATATTGTGAAAAGTCTTTATTCCTATATACTGAGTCTTTGAACAGGTTTAATCTTAAGTAGACACATTCGCATATAAGTGTCATATATTTGTGTTTCTGCACACTTCAGTTCCCCTGTTGATTCTTCACACACAAGTTCTGATTGCGTGTGAGTGTTTGCAATTAGTGGCTTAAGAGGTAAACAACAAATCCCTTAATTTAAATAAATTACTTCAGTTTGCAGTGCAGTTTTAACTCTGATGGTACTTTACATTTAGCAGAAGATGAAACACTTAAATAGGAATATAACGTAATACATTTTCCACAATCTATGTAGTTCTCCTGACTGTGTGTGTTGTGTTCCTGGTTATCCTGCAGGGGGCAGCACTGAGCCGCAGAGAGACAGTCTGCAGCATTCAGACTCCACACACACACACACACACACACACACACACACACACACACACACACACACACACACACACACACACACACACACACACACACACACACACACACACACACACACACACACACACACACACACACACACACACACACACACACACACACACACACACACACACACACACACACATTGTATCCAATGTCTCTTTAAGGCATAATGTTTACCCTGTTTTCTCCATATTCCACTAAGAACCGTCCTTTACTGCGTGGTTAATGTGCACTCAGGGGGAAATGAGTTTTCTCGTCAATAGAATTCAGATTATAAGGCAAAAGAGACCTTGATGATCAGTACAGCCAATTCTCTAAATCGTCAACAGTGGTGAATAAATGTGATTGTCCCTTAGGGGCCACCATAACTTTTACCAGGTGATTTATGAGGCCTTAGGCAGATCTTAAAGGTGTCTGAACCAGTGGACGTGGCTGTAAACTAAGTGGTTTCCTCGGCAGAAAATAAAGGAAACCGCTTAATATTGCACCACGGCTAAAATAACAGTAAATACCAAAGTAAAGTTCAAACACCAGAGTGTATTCAAACAAACTAAGGCTAACGTACCAGTAACTATTGGTCAAACCTCAGGATACAACACCAGTAACTATTGGTCAAACCTCAGGATACAACACCAGTAACTATTGGTCAAACCTCAGGATACAACACCAGTAACTATTGGTCAAACCTCAGGATACAACACCAGTAACTATTGGTCAAACCTCAGGATACAACACCAGTAGATATTGGTCAAACCTCAGGATACAACACCAGTAACTATTGGTCAAACCTCAGGATACAACACCAGTAGATATTGGTCAAACCTCAGGATACAACACCAGTAACTATTGGTCAAACCTCAGGATACAACACCAGTAGATATTGGTCAAACCTCAGGATACAACACCAGTAACTATTGGTCAAACCTCAGGATACAACACCAGTAACTATTGGTCAAACCTCAGGATACAACACCAGTAACTATTGGTCAAACCTCAGGATACAACACCAGTAGATATTGGACAAACCTCAGGATACAACACCAGTAACTATTGGTCAAACCTCAGGATACAACACCAGTAACTATTGGTCAAACCTCAGGATACAACACCAGTAACTATTGGTCAAACCTCAGGATACAACACCAGTAACTATTGGTCAAACCTCAGGATACAACACCAGTAGATATTGGACAAACCTCAGGATACAACACCAGTAACTATTGGTCAAACCTCAGGATACAACACCAGTAACTATTGGTCAAACCTCAGGATACAACACCAGTAACTATTGGTCAAACCTCAGGATACAACACCAGTAACTATTGGTCAAACCTCAGGATACAACACCAGTAACTATTGGTCAAACCTCAGGATACAACACCAGTAACTATTGGTCAAACCTCAGGATACAACACCAGTAACTATTGGTCAAACCTCAGGATACAACACCAGTAGATATTGGACAAACCTCAGGATACAACACCAGTAACTATTGGTCAAACCTCAGGATACAACACCAGTAGATATTGGTCAAACCTCAGGATACAACACCAGTAACTATTGGTCAAACCTCAGGATACAACATCAGTAACTATTGGTCAAACCTCAGGATACAACACCAGTAACTATTGGACAAACCTCAGGATACAACACCAGTAACTATTGGTCAAACCTCAGGATACAACACCAGTAACTATTGGTCAAACCTCAGGAAACAACACCAGTAACTATTGGACAAACCTCAGGATACAACACCAGTAACTATTGGTCAAACCTCAGGATACAACACCAGTAACTATTGGTCAAACTAGGGAGAAAACCCCAGTACATTTGGACTAAAATAGGGCTTTAAACAACGAAATATGGACCAATCTCTATTGGTTCCCCTCTTTTGACTTGCATTGCGTCCATCGTAGCAGGAAGTCACTCACTGGTTTCCTGTGAAGCTTTTTTTAGAAGCAACACCTCTGATTCACACTCACAAACAAATGGTTTTAAGATTATTAATCCGAGCAAGAATTCACAGCCAGCTCTGTACAGTGTACCACGTTTCATAGAGGATATAGAAATACAAGCATTCTCAGTATGTCCACACAGTGTTAGGACCCTGTCCTTCATTACGCTGAGAGCAAAGAGACTCAAAGGTCAGATATATTTCTCTTTGTCGACCTTTGTTGTTTCTCCGCGGTGTTCACAGAGGTCGGTGCGGATCATTTCTCTGCGCAGGACGCCGGGTTCATTTCAACGACACCCACAAGGACGCCTAATGTTCCATTGGGTCTCAGCGTGGTCCGTAAATCTAGTTTACTGCACACACACACACACACACACACACACACACACACACACACACACACACACACACACACACACACACACACACACACACACACACACACACACACACACACACATACCATGTATACATCACTTCAGGGGACATTACATTGACTTGCATTTCCTGGAGACTTATCCTAACCTTAACCATAACCACCACATGCCTAACCCTAACCCTAACCCTTAACCTTATCCTAACCCTTAACCTTACCCTAAACCTAATCCTAACCCTAACCAAGTCTTCACCCTAAAATTAATGATTCCCCTTATGGGGACCTCCAATTTGTCCCCATAAGGGAGGCGAGTCCCGACACGTGACTGTGTAAACAGATTTAGGTCCTCACAAGTATAGTAATGCTATGCCACACACACACACACACACACACACACACACACACACACACACACACACACACACACACACACACACACACACACACACAGCATTTTCAGTGGGCTGTGACAGTGTTATTTAAGACACACATAAACGAGTCTGCTGAGCACTGGACTAATTGTAACAGTGCCTCTTAAGTCTGTCACTCACAACACACACACACACACACACACACACATGTATTTATATCATGCACACACGATATCTGTGGGTGATAAAGATGATACAATATGAGCGGTGGAGAGAAAGTGTGTGTGTGTGTCCAGTGATAACAGCTTGTCTAAATCTGTGTCCTCCCTGCTGATACTCCGACGCACACAGAGGGGAATGAATTAGTATTAGGCCTTAGAGACAAAACAAATCCACGCAACACCTTGCTGTCATCCCTGTGTGTGTGTGAGTGTGTGTGTGAGTGTGTGTGTGTGTCAGGAAAGAGTAGGTGTGAAACTTTGTCTTTTTAAGATAGAATAAGATAATATCGACCTTTATTGATCCCTGTAGGGAAATTCAGGTGTTATATAGACTCAAACTTTCCGTTGTGTGTGTGTCCCTGTTGTGAGAGTGGGTGCAGGAAAGTCTCATTGATGTGTGTGTGTGTGTGTGTGTGTGTGTGTGTGTCTGGAGGTTGTCCTCACCTCCTCTCTCAGTGTTTAACGGTAGAGAAGGTCACCGGGTGCGTCCTCTCATCACCGGGTTAAATTTAGTCTCCGATGGCAGAAATGATTCATGTTGGTCCGTGTGCACGCAGGCTGAGGATGCTACTTATTAATGACTGTCTGCTGTACACATTCTGCTGCAATGCATCCACATGCTTACTCATCTGCTGGAGGAAGTACTATCATCAGAATAAAGTACCAACATGAGAGTGCTTATGCATTAAGGCCCATCACAGGAACACAATACAGTATTAGGTTTACAAAAACATCAGTGTTACACTTAAATACAGTCGTTAAAAACCCAATTAAGTTCAATAAAACAGGCTTATATTGTAACTAAAAAAGCAAGCTAGGCTTTCTTCCTACTTGGGAACATATATATTTACATCACAGGCTGACTGTTAGAGAACAAGGTGGTACTCTTACCTAATGCTCTTTTACCGTTATTGACTTTGAAGAGACTCCGATTCCTTTACAAGAAGATCATTGTGATAAAAGTCATTCAAACACACTTTGAAGTCAAGAGTCGGGACATGTTGGAAGTCTATTCTGTCAGTGTTTTTATCCTATACTCACATCGAAATCCAAATATACTACATCACACGCAAGAGAGTAGCTTCTTAGGACGTGATAACGATGAACAACGACTTTCGAACCTATCGTCTTCATGTTGTCATCTTGTCACACTGGCTCCTCGGAGCAGGAACCATCTTGTCTCTGCAGATCCATCTTGTACCATGACTCTTTGTATTCCTAAATCTGCCCAGTGATCCCAGAGGCTTGTGTCTCTCCTCCATCCAATCCCTCCTTCCTTATGTAACTGCGGTGACATAAAAAGGAAGGAGAGGAGGGATGAGAGTGCTCTGGGTATATATGAGGATCCTGCTCAAGTTTTAATCAAAAATTAATTGTTAACTTTAAAGGAAGCAAGTCTTCTCCCTGAAGGTTCTTCCGTCTCCGTCGAAACAGGCTGTGGAAGAACATTAAGGGATGTTCAACTAAAACACTTTTGTATACCCGGCTTTAAAATAGGATCCAACCTTAACAGCCATGGTTAAAGAGTCCTCTCCTGCTGATGTTCAGGTAGTGTCTCTACTTTAAAGAGTCCTCTCCTGCTGATGTTCAGGTAGTGTCTCTCCTTTAAAGAGTCCTCTCCTGCTGATGTCCAGGTGTATATCAGTATGTAGTGTCTCTACTTTAAAGAGTCCTCTCCTGCTGATGTTCAGGTGTATATCAGTATGTAGTGTCTCTACTTTAAAGAGTCCTCTCCTGCTGATGTCCAGGTGTATATCAGTATGTAGTGTCTCTACTTTAAAGAGTCCTCTCCTGCTGATGTTCAGGTGTTTATCAGTATGTAGTGTCTCTACTTTAAAGAGTCCTCTCCTGCTGATGTTCAGGTGTATATCAGTTTGTAGTGTCTCTACTTTAAAGAGTCCTCTCCTGCTGATGCTCAGGTGTATATCAGTATGTAGTGTCTCTACTTTAAAGAGTCCTCTCCTGCTGATGTTCAGGTGTATATCAGTATGTAGTGCCTCTACTTTAAAGAGTCCTCTCCTGCTGATGTTCAGGTGTATATCAGTATGTAGTGTCTCTACTTTAAAGAGTCCTCTCCTGCTGATGTTCAGGTGTTTATCAGTATGTAGTGTCTCTACTTTAAAGAGTCCTCTCCTGCTGATGTTCAGGTGTATATCAGTTTGTAGTGTCTCTACTTTAAAGAGTCCTCTCCTGCTGATGCTCAGGTGTATATCAGTATGTAGTGTCTCTACTTTAAAGAGTCCTCTCCTGCTGATGTTCAGGTGTATATCAGTATGTAGTGCCTCTACTTTAAAGAGTCCTCTCCTGCTGATGTTCAGGTAGTGTCTCTACTTTAAAGAGTCCTCTCCTGCTGATGTTCAGGTGTATATCAGTATGTAGTGTCTCTACTTTAAAGAGTCCTCTCCTGCTGATGTTCAGGTGTATATCAGTATGTAGTGTCTCTACTTTAAAGAGTCCTCTCCTGCTGATGTTCAGGTGTATATCAGTATGTAGTGTCTCTACTTTAAAGAGTCCTCTCCTGCTGATGTTCAGGTGTATATCAGTATGTAGTGTCTCTACTTTAAAGAGTCCTCTCCTGCTGATGTTCAGGTGTATATCAGTATGTAGTGTCTCTACTTTAAAGAGTCCTCTCCTGCTGATGTTCAGGTGTATATCAGTATGTAGTGTCTCTACTTTAAAGAGTCCTCTCCTGCTGATGTTCAGGTGTATATCAGTATGTAGTGTCTCTTGCTGCAGCACCTCTTTTCACCCTCTGTCTGAAACCAGAGCCCAGTCTGCTCTGATTGGTTAACTGATCGGCTGTGTTGTGATTGGTCAACCGCTTAGAGATGTCCGGCCCCTATACAACCGATAGGAGCGCAAGTGTTACATTATGATGTCACATGTTAAATATGTGACAATAGAGGCGTTTCAGGTAACTTCACAATGCTTCATTCAAAATAGTATAAAAACACATATTTAGAAATTCAAATTAATATTTTCAAGGCTGCTTTATTATCAGGAAGTATGTGACGGTTTCAGCTGCGGTTTGAAACTTGATACTCTAGCATCAGCACTGCTCAAACGCAGCACGCAGCATATGTCCTCAGAAGCTGCTCCTTGATTGGCACATCATGGCCACCGTACTTTGAATTCTCCCTCTTGTGAAGTGACAGGTCGTCTCCTTTTAACGGTCTTGTGTCAGGTGACAGGTCGTCTCCTTTTAACGGTCTTGTGTCAGGTGACAGGTCGTCTCCTTTTCATGCCTTCCGCTGTCATGGCATATGCAGAGAGACGTTCTGTTGAAGCAGAGTAAAGTCCACAGTGCTGATATTTAATTCTCCTTCCCTGCTGACGTTCAGCTTTGCAGAGCTTTCAATCTTTTTTTAAGGGCACCGTATCTGTGTTTCAAATCCTGCGAGGCTTCCAGTCGGTGGGAAACCTTGTTAGATACACGCCGACCTCTCGCTGTGTGAGAACAGTGGGTATAGTCGCAGAAACAGTGATTTCTCAAAGGTACGGCAGTGACTAATGTAGTTAACACTTCCTCCTCCTCCTCTCTCTAGATTTACAGTCATTTGTGCCACATTTCAGAAACCCCTGAGGCTTGTGTGACTTAAAAACGTACTACCTAACTCTCATAAGATGCACCCACTCGCCCACTTAAGATCATATATTTAACTTCGTAAAATCCCACATTTACAAAAACTCAATAATTGATTTAGCAACAGGGAAGCTACGGTAGCTCCTCGGCACACAGCTGATATATGAGCTATTTTTAAACGGGTCCTCTCCTGCTGATGTTCAGGTGTATATCAGTATGTAGTGTCTCTACTTTAAAGAGTCCTCTCCTGCTGATGTTCAGGTGTATATCAGTATGTAGTGTCTCTACTTTAAAGAGTCCTCTCCTGCTGATGTTCAGGTGTATATCAGTATGTAGTGTCTCTACTTTAAAGAGTCCTCTCCTGCTGATGTTCAGGTGTATATCAGTATGTAGTGTCTCTACTTTAAAGAGTCCTCTCCTGCTGATGTTCAGGTGTATATCAGTATGTAATGTCTCTACTTTAAAGAGTCCTCTCCTGCTGATGTTCAGGTGTATATCAGTATGTAGTGTCTCTACTTTAAAGAGTCCTCTCCTGCTGATGTTCAAGTGTGTATCAGTATGTAGTGTCTCTACTTTAAAGAGTCCTCTCCTGCTGATGTTCAGGTGTATATCAGTATGTAGTGTCTCTACTTTAAAGAGTCCTCTCCTGCTGATGTTCAGGTGTATATCAGTATGTAGTGTCTCTACTTTAAAGAGTCCTCTCCTGCTGATGTTCAGGTGTATATCAGTATGTAGTGTCTCTACTTTAAAGAGTCCTCTCCTGCTGATGTTCAGGTGTATATCAGTATGTAGTGTCTCTACTTTAAAGAGTCCTCTCCTGCTGATGTTCAGGTGTATATCAGTATTTAGTGTCTCTACTTTAAAGAGTCCTCTCCTGCTGATGTTCAGGTGTATATCAGTATGTAGTGTCTCTACTTTAAAGAGTCCTCTCCAGCTGATGTTCAGGTGTATATCAGTATTTAGTGTCTCTACTTTAAAGAGTCCTCTCCTGCTGATGTTCAGGTGTATATCAGTATGTAGTGTCTCTACATGTCTTCATGCTCTAATGTTCACAAAGCTCTTTTTTTCTCATACTGCCTGTGCTGCAGCACCTCTTTTCACCCTCTGTCTGAAACCAGAGCCCAGTCTGCTCTGATTGTGTTGTGATTGGTCAACCACTCAGATAAGTCCCGCCCCTTAGCGTATCACTTAAAATGTGTTGAAGCGCTAGCCAATAGAAGTGCAAGTGTTAAGTAGTGATAACGCTGAGGTAAACAAATTACTACAATTGGAACTCCCTCTCTGGGTTTTTTGCCTCTGCAGACCATTGACATGCACTAACACCTATATAATAAACCAAGGGAAAGGACATTTTACAAAATCACTAATAGTTGATCAAATTTGATTAAAAAAATGGGGCACATTAGCATTAGCTTCCTAGCAACCAAAAGGGAGCCAATCACTTAAAATGCAGTAACAGACATTCAATTCTCATGTTTTTTAAAATACTTTTCCTACAATAACAATTTTTTAAATACAAAATATCTTTCAGGCCCTTGAAAGAAGCAAGGGGAAGATTGTCAATATAAAAAAACATATTGATGCACCATGTCTCAAGCATCATTGAACATCGGTACTGGACATTAACCGTGTCCTTCGCAATGGTTTGAATGAAATCTCTCCCCCTAAATCTCATGTCCCAAATGTTAGGCACTAGGATTAAAATGTTCCGGCAAATGTTCTCAATAACAAGGTTCTGTTTTGTGCCATCCACAGGGGACTGTACAAATAGAAATACACTTAAATTAAGTGATCATGGTACATTCAGCTCAAGATACCATTAAAGAAATGTGTACAGAATAAGCTGTGTCCTTCAGACTGGTCCCAAAATAAAGATAATTGCTGAGGTCACTTGGAAGAAACATCCTGTATCAGATTTAATATAACTCGAGTGAAGGCAATCTAGACGTGTGAACAAAACTGTACAGCATGTTCCACTTAAATATCAGGTCCCCAAAAAATATATATTTTTAAAACTAGGATAGAAATGTGCTTGCAAATGTTCTCAATAACAGCTTTTTATTTTGTAGTGTGAGTAACACCCATGTGGGACTGTACACATAAAGTACGTGAAGAAGTACAGATTGAGATATTATTCAAACTTGTACCAGACACGCTCTGCAGACTCATGGATGTCCATTCTTAAATCTTAATTGTTTTATAGAATTAGATTTCCCATTTCCTAAATTAAAACCGAGAGAAAGTAGATTTTTTCCCCCCCCCCAGGCTTCAATTTAATTCCTTAATATGTGTGAGTCCCCACAAGACACGCCTGAGATTTAGGCTTTAACTATAACTTGAAAACAAAACATTTTAGTTTGAATACATGTGCTAAAAACTGCTGTACGATTAAAAAACACCTTTAATACATATTTGAACTTCATTTTAGTTTCCAAAATAACATTAGCTGCAAGTCATAATCAATATAACATTAATTCAAATCATATTTCATGTTTTAAATCTCCATATTTTTCACTTTAATTCCAACTCTTAATGCTATCCTTCACAGACCAGCGGCAGGTTGATCCCCACTTTACCTAAGAGACGTTTTCCAGGAACAGAGATGTCCTTTAGTCCACGTCAAAGTGTTCCTTAACTGACACACTGACGCAGCGAATACCACCAAACAACAACACCTCTAAATATGAAGTCTCTCTGAGGAGGATGTGCCGTCTCCTCTCCTCCCTCCTCGCTGTAAGGAATCCCATTTCACCCTCCCTGATAGTCTCCCGCCTGTTTACGATAGCATGTCAGTTAGCATCCGCCGCTGAGAAGAGAACAAAGGCCTTCATGCATGATTGATAACGTACTGCTGAATAGATATGTTCCCGCCATGGAGTCTATCTGACTTTCCTTCTTTCATCTGGAGCCTTAAATGCATTTACTTTGACTGGCGCGTTCTTTGGCATTGTTTAGCTCGAAAGCTAATCTGTGTTTACTGGATGTTCTCATTGTGTGTTGAGCCTCGCTGCAAGCTGAATATCCCATTAAGGAACTTGTGTTGGCATGCTCACCCATGCAGAGTATATGCATTTAAACCAGCAGTCTTTTAAGCTGGGAAACAAACTTTTGCACCAACTTCACTGGAGCTTCTTCTTTAAAAGTGTGGCCGTTTGACGTAGTTGAGCGTTTTGTCAGGTTTTGGGTAACTCTAGGTGATAATGTCATAAAATAAACTCCGTGCAAAGGTTGGATTCACTACAAACCCTTGATGTTGTGTTAGCAGACTAATAGCTCCAACGAGCAAAAGGTCAGAGTTCTCTGAAGTTGTTTGGACACTTGCTTGCACCTCAATTGTGGCTCCTGCAGAACTCGTTTCCTAACCTTTGCAACCTACAGAGGATGTGGTCACAATGAGAAATACTCCGAACACTGAGAGGTATGCTCGACCTCAGAGACGTGACGTGAGGCTGCTCGCTGGGAACATCTGGGAACATCTGGGAACAGAGCTGTCTCCCTTTTCTGGCTGTTTACGATGAAGGAAAAAGGATGCACTCTTAAGATCGCTCGGAGCCGAGTAAATACCGGGAGCTGGAAACAAATAACATGTTCCAGTCTGAGTAAAAGCAAAGCACTTCAGGTCCCGGTTACATAAACGCAGAGGAGGTTATAATGTGAAAAGAAGGCAAGAGAACATGTAAACAACATGTTATTTAAAAGCTTGTTTGTTCGGATCCAAATAGGTATTTAGAATTAAGTAAGTCTTGATTTGATCACAGAGAGGACTCTTTAAAGTAGAGACACTACATACTGATATACATCTGGACATCAGCAGGAGAGGACTCTTTAAAGTAGAGAACACTACATACTGATATACATCTGAACATCCGCAGGAGAGGACTCTTTAAAGTAGAGACACTACATACTGATATACACCTGAACATCAGCAGGAGAGGACTCTTTAAAGTAGAGACACTACATACTGATATACACCTGAACATCAGCAGGAGAGGACTCTTTAAAGTAGAGACACTACATACTGATATACACCTGAACATCAGCAGGAGAGGACTCTTTAAAGTAGAGACACTACATACTGATATACATCTGAACATCAGCAGGAGAGGACTCTTTAAAGTAGAGACACTACATACTGATATACACCTGGACATGCAGGAGAGGACTCTTTAAAGTTGAGACACTACATACTGATATACACCTGAACATCAGCAGGAGAGGACTCTTTAAAGTAGAGACACTACATACTGATATACACCTGGACATACAGGAGAGGACTCTTTAAAGTAGAGACACTACATACTGATATACACCTGAACATCAGCAGGAGAGGACTCTTTAAAGTAGAGACACTACATACTGATATACACCTGGACATGCAGGAGAGGACTCTTTAAAGTAGAGACACTACATACTGATATACACCTGAACATCAGCAGGAGAGGACTCTTTAAAGTAGAGACACTACATACTGATATACACCTGACCATCAGCAGGAGAGGACTCTTTAAAGTAGAGACACTACATACTGATATACACCTGACCATCAGCAGAAGAGGACTCTTTAAAGTAGATACACTACATATTGATATACACCTGAACATCAGCAGGAGAAGACTCTTTAAAGTAGAGACACTACATACTGATATACACCTGAACATCAGCAGGAGAGGACTCTTTAAAGTAGAGACACTACATACTGATATACACCTGAACATCAGCAGGAGAGGACTCTTTAAAGTAGAGACACTACATACTGATATACACCTGAACATCAGCAGGAGAGGACTCTTTAAAGTAGAGACACTACATACTGATATACACCTGAACATCAGCAGGAGAGGACTCTTTAAAGTAGAGACACTACATACTGATATACACCTGAACATCAGCAGGAGAGGACTCTTTAAAGTAGAGACACTACATACTGATATACACCTGAACATCAGCAGGAGAGGACTCTTTAAAGTAGAGACACTACATACTGATATACACCTGAACATCATCAGGAGAGGACTCTTTAAAGTAGAGACACTACATACTGATATACACCTGAACATCAGCAGGAGAGGACTCTTTAAAGTAGAGACACTACATACTGATATACACCTGAACATCAGCAGGAGAGGACTCTTTAAAGTAGAGACACTACATACTGATATACAACCTGAACATCAGCAGGAGAGGACTCTTAAAGTAGAGACACTACATACTGATATACACCTGAACATCAGCAGGAGAGGACTCTTTAAAGTAGAGACAATACATACTGATATACACCTGAACATCAGCAGGAGAGGACTCTTTAAAGTAGAGACACTACATACTGATATACATCTGAACATCAGCAGGAGAGGACTCTTTAAAGTAGAGACACTACATACTGATATACACCTGGACATGCAGGAGAGGACTCTTTAAAGTTGAGACACTACATACTGATATACACCTGAACATCAGCAGGAGAGGACTCTTTAAAGTAGAGACACTACATACTGATATACACCTGGACATACAGGAGAGGACTCTTTAAAGTAGAGACACTACATACTGATATACACCTGAACATCAGCAGGAGAGGACTCTTTAAAGTAGAGACACTACATACTGATATACACCTGGACATGCAGGAGAGGACTCTTTAAAGTAGAGACACTACATACTGATATACACCTGAACATCAGCAGGAGAGGACTCTTAAAGTAGAGACACTACATACTGATATACACCTGACCATCAGCAGGAGAGGACTCTTTAAAGTAGAGACACTACATACTGATATACACCTGACCATCAGCAGAAGAGGACTCTTTAAAGTAGATACACTACATATTGATATACACCTGAACATCAGCAGGAGAGGACTCTTTAAAGTAGAGACACTACATACTGATATACACCTGAACATCAGCAGGAGAGGACTCTTTAAAGTAGAGACACTACATACTGATATACACCTGAACATCAGCAGGAGAGGACTCTTTAAAGTAGAGACACTACATACTGATATACACCTGAACATCAGCAGGAGAGGACTCTTTAAAGTAGAGACACTACATACTGATATACACCTGAACATCAGCAGGAGAGGACTCTTTAAAGTAGAGACACTACATACTGATATACACCTGAACATCAGCAGGAGAGGACTCTTTAAAGTAGAGACACTACATACTGATATACACCTGAACATCAGCAGGAGAGGACTCTTTAAAGTAGAGACACTACATACTGATATACACCCTGAACATCAGCAGGAGAGGACTCTTTAAAGTAGAGACACTACATACTGATATACACCTGAGACATCAGCAGGAGAGGACTCTTTAAAAGTAGAGACACTACATACTGATATACAACCTGAACATCATCAGGAGAGGACTCTTTAAAGTAGAGACACTACATACTGATATACACCTGAACATCAGCAGGAGAGGACTCTTTAAAGTAGAGACACTACATACTGATATACACCTGAACATCAGCAGGAGAGGACTCTTTAAAGTAGAGACACTACATACTGATATACACCTGAACATCAGCAGGAGAGGACTCTTTAAAGTAGAGACAATACATACTGATATACACCTGAACATCAGCAGGAGAGGGACTCTTTAAAGTAGAGACAACTACATACTGATATACACCTGAACATCAGCAGGAGAGGACTCTTTAAAGTAGAGACAACTACATACTGATATACACCTGAACATCAGCAGGAGAGGACTCTTTAAAGTAGAGACACTACATACTGATATACACCTGACATCAGCAGGAGAGGACTCTTTAAAGTAGAGACACTACATACTGATATACACCTGACATCAGCAGGAGAGGACTCTTAAAGTAGAGACACTACATACTGATATACACCTGACATCAGCAGAAGAGGACTCTTTAAAGTAGATAACACTACATATTGATATACACCTGAACATCAGCAGGAGAGGACTCTTTAAAGTAGAGACACTACATACTGATATAAACCTGAACATCAGCAGGAGAGGACTCTTTAAAGTAGAGACACTACATACTGATATACACCCTGAACGATCAGCAGGAGAGGACTCTTTAAAGTAGATACACTACATACTGATATACACCTGAACATCAGCAGGAGAGGACTCTTTAAAGTAGAGACAATACATACTGATATACACCTGAACATCAGCAGGAGAGGACTCTTTAAAGTAGAGACACTACATACTGATATACACCTGAACATCAGCAGGAGAGGACTCTTTAAAGTAGAGACACTACATACTGATATACACCTGAACATCAGCAGGAGAGGACTCTTAAAGTAGAGACATTACATACTGATATACACCTGAACATCAGCAGGAGAGGACTCTTTAAAGTAGAGACACTACATACTGATATACACCTGAACATCAGCAGGAGAGGACTCTTTAAAGTAGAGACACTACATACTGATATACACCTGAACATCAGCTGGAGAGAACTCTTTAAAGTAGAGACACTACATACTGACATACACCTGAACATCAGCAGGAGAGGACTCTTTAAAGTAGAGACACTAGGACTAGGACTCTTTAAAGGTAGTTTAATTAGCAGAGGATGTCTAAAACGTTGACGTATACGGTCTAATTCTCTTCTCACTTTGGCAATGATGCTAATTTCCCTCTGCAGCTCACTTAACTCGACCCGGACCATGTGACCACCAGCACGAACAATAAATAATAACTTCAGTGACTTTGTACTGGCAGAAAGTTTCTGGAAAAGCCTCGACAGCTCAGTGCGACGTCGACATTCGTCACATTTCGTTTGTGAATCATATTTCACTGGATGTGTGGAAGGATTTCATCAGCACTGATTCAAAGCTCCGCCTCTTTCATGTCGACACTGAATGGCCATTTGCCATCTCTCGCCGTGATTTGTTTTGATTGTCTGTTTGAGGTGTGATAGTGACAGGGGTTGAGACTCCTCCCCTTCTTCTTAGTCTCTTTCCTCCCTCCTCCTCCCACGTTCGTCTGTCTTTCCCTAATGCCACCATACCTCCCTGCCCTAATCCCTCCCTCCCTCTCTATCTCCCTCCCTCCTAATTAAGCGTTCCCTTCCAAATCTCTTCCTTATCCCTAATCCCTATTTCTTTTTTTATCCCTCCCTCCTTCCTTTCTTCCTCGCTCCTTGTTCTCCCTGACAACACACTGCCTTATGCAATCTCTGGGTATTAGTTATGCAA
>CADEHL010000295.1:32500-45271 GCA_902827135.1 Harpagifer antarcticus | reverse complement strand
CTGTCCTTAGACCCCTCTGTCCTTAGACCCTCACATCGTACAAGGAAACACTTCCAGAGAAACCCCACAGTTTAAAGGGAACATGGAGAACCCTCAGGGAGAGCAACAGAGGAGGGATCCCTCTCCCAGGACGGACAGACGTGCAATAGATGCCGTATGTAAATTGCACGAGTTAAATGTATTTAAATATCTTATTAGTTTTTTATAATTGATTTATTAAACAATGTTTCTTAACCAAAAGGCGAAATCAAAAATAAGTCATGTATTTTCGGAGGCTGGGTCACAGAACGTATTGTAGATGTGATATTATACATTAAAGACTGAAGTCATGAACACATTACTCTGCTCACATGCAGGGATTAATGAGCCCAATGTGAAGGTTCATAAAGTATAATGCTCTTTATTCAGATCTGGGGCCTGTACTACGAAGCCGGTTCAACCTAACCTGGGGCCTGCACTACGAAGCTGGTTCAACCTGGATATGTTGGAGTTAGCCGGTTGGCCTGATCCAGAACGCGCTCTCGCTAAGCGGTCCTACGACGCGGGTCATCAAGTGGATCCTCAAGCCAGCCGTGTCCTATCTAGTGTTCACATGAGAGGGGGGGTATCTGGAGCATTCGACCAATCACAGACATGGAGAAGCTACTGACAGCGCAGCGTCATACTTCCTGAATGAAAAGTGAACTATAATATTAGACACATGAAGAAGTTAAACTTTAAACACCATGACTCAAACACTTGATCCAGGATAGAAAGAAGATGGCGGCGCGCGTGTGTTTTGATGTGTCTACCTAGCGATCTCTGTCAAGCAAATCGTGTAAACAGCCGTATAGATTTAGTCAACATTGGACTACGAAGTTACTCTCCTGTAACAAAACACTTCCAGCAGAAGCACAACATACCGGACGACATATCGAGAGCACTGGGCTCTCCGTGGACTGGTGTCGGCTCTTATAAGTAGCCGGCGGTGGGAGAGGAAACAGAAGCGGGGGTGCCGAGCTGGTCTGCTAACCAGGCTAAAGAACCTGCCAAACAAACCCCCACTCCCGAGCCTCTTCCTGGCGTCAGATCCATCGTACCCAAGATAAACGAGCTGGAGCTGCGGATAGACACCAACACTGGCTTCACCCCGGGATACCGGAGGCTGCTGTGCAGCTAGCGGGGCGCGCTGTGCAGCTAGCGGGCGCGCTGTGCAGCTAGCGGGGCGCACTATCCACCGTCAGGGCCGCAACAGCGAGTCGGGTAAGCGCAAAGGAGGAGGACTTTGTGTTGACATAAACAATGACTGGTGTTCACAGTCGAACTGTAGACAGTTACTGCTCCCCTTACATCCGAGCTCTGATGGTCATACGCCGGCCTGTCTACCTCCCTAGAGAGCTAGTAGTAACTATCACAGCTGTTTATATACCTCCAGACACTAATACTAGCTTAGCCCTCACCCACCTCCATACTGCCATTAGCAAACAGCAGCAGGCTCACCCTGGTGGAGTACACATTGTGCTGATGATTTGAACCAGAGAGAGAAACATACTAGATCATGTTTACTGCAACATCAAGCAGGCATACAAAGCAGTGACACAGCCACATGTCGGCCAGTCAGACATCTGTCACTGCATCTCATTCCAGCCTACACCCCCATCAGGAGACAATCACAGCCCATCACAACACATTGACACCTGGCCTGATGACGCCCTCTCTAGGCTACAGGGCTGCTTCAGTAGCGCAGAGTGGAGCATATTTGAAGACCTCAGTGACTGACTACACCCAAGCTGTACTCTCCTACATCTCATTCTGTGCTGGGAACGTTACTGTGAGGAAACCCTGGATGACAGGCGAAGTGCGGCTTCTCATCAGAGAGCGGGACAGATCAGGGGACAGAGAGGAGGACAGAGAGAAGGACAGCACTGCTTGAGGACATCTCAAGAGGGGAATCCAAGCTGCTAAGGAGAAAGATTGAGGGTCACATCTCAGATAACAACCCACGGCAAATATGGCAGGGAATACAGAACAGTCCATTCTGCGGCCCGCATCATCCCCAGAACCCCCTCCATTAACCACATCACTCCTGCTCTTCAGCAGCTGGCTCCCCGTCTCCTGCTCCTCGCCTTTAAGGCCATCCATACCCTCACTCCTCTGCACCTCTCCGACCTCCATCAACACACCCAGATCTTCTGCTTCCCTCGGCCTCACTGCACCCCCCTTCCGTTTAACCACCATGGGGTCTAGAGCCTTCAGCCGCTCTGCACCCCCCTTCCGTCTAACCACCATGGGGTCTAGAGCCTTCAGCCGCTCTGCACCCCCCTTCCGTTTAACCACCATGGGGTCTAGAGCCTTCAGCCGCTCTGCACCCCCCTTCCGTTTAACCACCATGGGGTCTAGAGCCTTCAGCCGCTCTGCACCCCCCTTCCGTTTAACCACCATGGGGTCTAGAGCCTTCAGCCGCTCTGCACCCCCCTTCTGTTTAACCACCATGGGGTCTAGAGCCTTCAGCCGCTCTGCACCCCCCTTCCGTTTAACCACCATGGGGTCTAGAGCCTTCAGCCGCTCTGCACCCCCCTTCCGTTTAACCACCATGGGGTCTAGAGCCTTCAGCCGCTCTGCACCCCCCTTCCATCTAACCACCATGGGGTCTAGAGCCTTCAGCCGCTCTGCACCCCGCCTCTGGAACTCCCTCCCACCGGACATCCGCAACTCTGACTCTCTCCCCATTTTCAAATCACGCCTCAAAACATATCTCTTCACACTCGCATATCCACCCTGATCATTATCCATCACACTTCCTGTGTTTTATTGATTTGGTTATTTGATTGATTGATAAACTGCATTGTCTTGTTTATGTCTCCTATGCTGGTGTTATGTTTTGTGTATCTTGTTTTTTATGTGTTTGTACGGCGACCTTGAGAGCCTTGAAAGGCGCCTTTATAAAATAAATGAATTATTATTATTAGTTTCTTTGCACGGTTTGAGGCAGTCAGACAAACAGCAACCCCTCTAGTCTACAGCAGCACCTCACCAACACTTCATCAACACCAAGTGAGACGAGAACTGAGGTTAGTGAACCCCAGGAAAGCTGCAGGACCTGACGCTGTACCTGGGAAGGTACTTGTGTCATGTGCAGACCAACTATCTGAGACTTTGTCCAGGATTCTCAATCTCTCCATGACCCAAGCCATCATCCCATCATGCTTCAAATCAGCAATCATAATCCCCCCCCCCAAAACAACAGCAGCCTAAATGACTTCAGGCCCATTGCCCCAACATCTGTGGTTATGAAATGCTTTGAGCGGCTGGTCTCACATCACATCAAGGCCTGTCCCCCCAGCCTTCGATCCTCATCAGTTTGCCTTCAGGCCAAAACCCTCCACACCACACTAAGCCACCTGGAACATCCAGGGAGCTATGCTAGGCTTCTCTTCATAGATTACACCTTCAACACCATCATCCCTGACGTCCTCATCAATACACTTCTTGTCCTCCACCTGTGCCCCTCCACCTGTGCCCCTCCACCTGTGCCCCTCCACCTGTGCCTGGATAAAGGATGTCCTCACAAACAGACCACAATGTGTGAAACACTCAGCACTGGCTCTCCTCAGGGCTGTGTGCTGGGTCCACTCCTGTATGCCTTATACACGCATGACTGCTCTCCCTCCTACCCTTCAAACACCATCCTTAAATATGCAGACGACACCACCGTCATCGGGCTCGTCTCAGGAGGTGATGAGACAGCCTATAGAGAGGAGGTCCGGAAACTGACGGAGTGGTGCGCGGTCAACAACCTACTGCTAAACTCAATCAAAACTAAAGAAATCATCATCCATTTCAGGAGAGCCAGCATAGACCACGCCCCCCTCTACATTAACGGGGACTGTGTAGAGAGGGTGCCTTCGTTTACATTACTGGGAGTCCACATCTCCCAGGAGCTCACCTGGTCCACAAACACCACGGCAGTGATAAAGAAGGCCCAGCAGCGACTGCTCAGAAAGAACCATCTGAACCAGAAGCTGCTGGTGACCTTCTATCGCTCTACACTTGAGAGCGTCCTCACATACTGCATCTCTGCTTGGTATGCAGGGTGCTGCCGACAGGAAGGCTCCGCAGAGGGTCATTAACACGGCCCAGAGGATGGCTGCCCTCCCTGGAAGACACCACCAGCTCTCGCTGCCTCAGGAGGACCAGTTCCATCCTGAAGGACTCGTCCCTCCCAGCCCATCTTCTGTTGGACCTGCTGCCCTCGGGCCGGCGCTACCGTTCACTGAAAGCCCGCACCTCCAGACTCAAACACTTTCTTCCCATGGGCCATTAGGACATTAAACACACACACATAACCCCCCATATCCCCACTGTGCAATAATCATGATCTGTCTCTATGTGTATACTGTAATATTTATCATATATATTTGATCATAATTCTATTTTATTCATGTATTAATCCTGATCATCTACATGACCATCCGAAGCTGTGCACCACTTGCTGGTCGAAACTGTCAGACCTTTTAATCTGTGTTTTAATATGTCTGTTTTTAAAGCACTCGCTGGAGCAATGACTATAACTCTCGTTATTCTGTACAATGACAATAAAAGCTTTTGCACTTTGAGGATCAAAGGAGCTGCAGCTGCAAGGTGAACACAGCTGGTACCAGAACCAGTGAACACAGCTGGTACCAGAACCAGTGAACACAGCTGGTACCAGAACCAGTGAACACAGCTGGTACCAGAACCAGTGAACACAGCTGGTACCAGAACAAGTGAACACAGCTGGTACCAGAACAAGTGAACACAGCTGGTACCAGAACAAGGTGAACACAGCTGGTACCAGAACAAGTGAACACAGCTGGTACCAGAACAAGTGAACACAGCTGGTACCAGAACAAGTGTTTGAGTACATTAACAGGTTCATGATGTCACGGCCCGTCTAAGACTCCATCTAGTCAGTGTAACTTTGGTATTATTATAATGTGTTCATCTGTAATACTTTGTTGTGCATGCTTCTGTAACATTAAGCTGTCCGTGGCTCTGCTGTAACAATGTGAATATCCCCTCTGAGTGAAGGTGTTCCGGTTCTCCATGCTGCTGTGTTTACTTCTGTTAGCTCCGCTAGCAGCTAGCTCTCCTCCACTAACTGGCTAACCGGCTCCCGGTAACAGGAACCAACCTCCCGGGGAACCGGAGCCCCTTCCCGGTTGTTTGTACTAGTAAACAGTAAACTAGTAAACAGTAAACAGTAAACTAGTAAACAGTAACAAGCTGGAGCCCCTCGTGCAGCAGAGACTCACCTCCATCTGCGTCCTCTTACGTGATGACGTCGTCTATGACGCTTTCCATTTCAATATATTTATTTTAATACAATCTGAAAAAATACAACTTAATACAAAGCTATTGTCATCACCTAAATGCATTTAATAAATAAAAAAACTTGAATTAAATGAGCTCAACATTGTTACATAGATAGATATTAATGTTATATTTATAACAAGTTGGGTAAATACAAAAATTGTAAATATTTACAAAAGTACTTAAATATGAAACAACATTTTAAATGATATACTATTATACATATTCTGAGTAATACGAGTAATACGGTCATATATTCAGAGGTCTAAACTCTATATAAGATATACAGAATATAAATATAAAGGTCATAATGAGTACTATTATTAACAATACTTCAAGTTAATACTTTTCTAGTTTTAGTATTTAAAGACTTCCTGTGATAACGTATTTCACTGTGTAGTATTACTACTCTTTCTGTAGTATCTGAATACTTCATTAAACACACAGAGAGACGTGCTACGCAGTGACGTCGCTGCGTAGCACTTCTCTCTGTGTTACCCGGTGACGTCACTGCGTAGCACTTCTCTCTGTGTTACCCAGTGACGTCTCTGCGTAGCACTTCTCTCTGTGTTACCCAGTGACGTCGCTGCGTAGCACGTCTCTCTGTGTTACCCAGTGACGTCGCTGCGTAGCACGTCTCTGTGTGTTACCCGGTGACGTCGCTGCGTAACACGTCTCTCTCTGTTACCCAGTGACGTCGCTGCGTAACACGTCTCTCTGTGTTACCCAGTGACGTCGCTGCGTAGCACGTCTCTCTGTGTTACCCGGTGATGTCGCTGCGTAACACGTCTCTCTGTGTTACCCGGTGACGTCTCTGCGTAGCACTTCTCTCTGTGTTACCCGGTGACGTCACTGCGTAGCACGTCTCTCTGTGTTAACCAGTGACGTCGCTGCGTAACACGTCTCTCTGTGTTACCCAGTGACGTCGCTGCGTAGCACGTCTCTCTGTGTTACCCAGTGACGTCGCTGCGTAACACGTCTCTCTGTGTTACCCAGTGACGTCGCTGCGTAGCACAGAGAGACGTGTTACCCAGTGACGTCACTGCGTAGCACGTCTCTCTGTGTTACCCAGTGATGTCGCTGCGTAACACGTCTCTCTGTGTTACCCCGGTGACGTCGCTGCGTAGCACTTCTCTCTGTGTTACCCGGTGACGTCGCTGCGTAGCACTTCTCTCTGTGTTACCCAGTGACGTCGCTGCGTAACACGTCTCTCTGTGTTACCCGGTGACGTCGCTGCGTAGCACTTCTCTCTGTGTTACCCGGTGACGTCGCTGCGTAGCACTTCTCTCTGTGTTACCCGGTGACGTCGCTGCGTAACACGTCTCTCTGTGTTACCCGGTGACGTCGCTGCGTAACACGTCTCTCTGTGTTACCCGGTGACGTCTCTGCGTAGCACGTCTCTCTGTGTTACCCAGTGACGTCGCTGCGTAACACGTCTCTCTGTGTTACCCAGTGACGTCGCTGCGTAACACGTCTCTCTGTGTTACCCAGTGACGTCGCTGCGTAGCACGTCTCTCTGTGTTACCCGGTGACGTCGCTGCGTAACACGTCTCTCTGTGTTACCCGGTGACGTCGCTGCGTAACACGTCTCTCTGTGTTACCCGGTGACGTCTCTGCGTAGCACGTCTCTCTGTGTTACCCGGTGACGTCGCTGCGTAACACGTCTCTCTGTGTTACCCAGTGACGTCGCTGCGTAGCACGTCTCTGTGTGTTACCCGGTGACGTCGCTGCGTAACACGTCTCTCTCTGTTACCCAGTGACGTCGCTGCGTAGCACGTCTCTCTGTGTTACCCAGTGACGTCGCTGCGTAGCACGTCTCTCTGTGTTACCCAGTGACGTCGCTGCGTAACACGTCTCTCTGTGTTACCCAGTGACGTCGCTGCGTAGCACAGAGAGACGTGTTACCCAGTGACGTCACTGCGTAGCACGTCTCTCTGTGTTACCCAGTGATGTCGCTGCGTAGCACGTCTCTCTGTGTTACCCAGTGATGTTGCTGCGTAACACGTCTCTCTGTGTTACCCGGTGACGTCGCTGCGTAACACGTCTCTCTGTGTTACCCAGTGACGTCTCTGCGTAGCACGTCTCTCTGTGTTACCCAGTGACGTCGCTGCGTAACACGTCTCTCTGTGTTACCCAGTGACGTCGCTGCGTAACACGTCTCTCTGTGTTACCCAGTGACGTCGCTGCGTAGCACAGAGAGACGTGTTACCCAGTGACGTCGCTGCGTAACACGTCTCTCTGTGTTACCCAGTGATGTCGCTGCGTAGCACGTCTCTCTGTGTTACCCAGTGACGTCGCTGCGTAGCACAGAGAGACGTGTTACCCAGTGACGTCGCTGCGTAACACGTCTCTCTGTGTTACCCAGTGACGTCGCTGCGTAGCACAGAGAGACGTGTTACCCAGTGACGTCACTGCGTAGCACGTCTCTCTGTGTTACCCAGTGATGTCGCTGCGTAGCACGTCTCTCTGTGTTACCCAGTGACGTCGCTGCGTAGCACGTCTCTCTGTGTTACCCAGTGACGTCGCTGCGTAACACGTCTCTCTGTGTTACCCAGTGACGTCGCTGCGTAACACGTCTCTCTGTGTTACCCAGTGACGTCGCTGCGTAGCACAGAGAGACGTGTTACCCAGTGACGTCGCTGCGTAACACGTCTCTCTGTGTTACCCAGTGACGTCTCTGCGTAGCACGTCTCTCTGTGTTACCCAGTGACGTCGCTGCGTAGCACAGAGAGACGTGTTACCCAGTGACGTCACTGCGTAGCACGTCTCTCTGTGTTACCCGGTGACGTCGCTGCGTAGCACTTCTCTCTGTGTTACCCGGTGACGTCGCTGCGTAGCACTTCTCTCTGTGTTACCCGGTGACGTCGCTGCGTAACACGTCTCTCTGTGTTACCCGGTGACGTCGCTGCGTAGCACTTCTCTCTGTGTTACCCGGTGACGTCGCTGCGTAGCACGTCTCTCTGTGTTACCCGGTGACGTCGCTGCGTAACACGTCTCTCTGTGTTACCCGGTGACGTCGCTGCGTAACACGTCTCTCTGTGTTACCCGGTGACGTCGCTGCGTAGCACGTCTCTCTGTGTTACCCAGTGACGTCGCTGCGTAACACGTCTCTCTGTGTTACCCAGTGACGTCGCTGCGTAGCACGTCTCTCTGTGTTACCCAGTGACGTCTCTGCGTAGCACGTCTCTCTGTGTTACCCGGTGACGTCGCTGCGTAACACGTCTCTCTGTGTTACCCGGTGACGTCGCTGCGTAACACGTCTCTCTGTGTTACCCGGTGACGTCTCTGCGTAGCACGTCTCTCTGTGTTACCCGGTGACGTCGCTGCGTAACACGTCTCTCTGTGTTACCCAGTGACGTCGCTGCGTAGCACGTCTCTGTGTGTTACCCGGTGACGTCGCTGCGTAACACGTCTCTCTCTGTTACCCAGTGACGTCGCTGCGTAGCACGTCTCTCTGTGTTACCCAGTGACGTCGCTGCGTAGCACGTCTCTCTGTGTTACCCGGTGACGTCGCTGCGTAGCACGTCTCTCTGTGTTACCCAGTGACGTCGCTGCGTAGCACAGAGAGACGTGTTACCCAGTGACGTCACTGCGTAGCACGTCTCTCTGTGTTACCCAGTGATGTCGCTGCGTAGCACGTCTCTCTGTGTTACCCAGTGATGTCGCTGCGTAACACGTCTCTCTGTGTTACCCGGTGACGTCGCTGCGTAACACGTCTCTCTGTGTTACCCAGTGACGTCTCTGCGTAGCACGTCTCTCTGTGTTACCCAGTGACGTCGCTGCGTAACACGTCTCTCTGTGTTACCCGGTGACGTCGCTGCGTAACACGTCTCTCTGTGTTACCCAGTGACGTCGCTGCGTAGCACAGAGAGACGTGTTACCCAGTGACGTCGCTGCGTAACACGTCTCTCTGTGTTACCCAGTGATGTCGCTGCGTAGCACGTCTCTCTGTGTTACCCAGTGACGTCGCTGCGTAGCACAGAGAGACGTGTTACCCAGTGACGTCGCTGCGTAACACGTCTCTCTGTGTTACCCAGTGACGTCGCTGCGTAGCACAGAGAGACGTGTTACCCAGTGACGTCACTGCGTAGCACGTCTCTCTGTGTTACCCAGTGACGTCGCTGCGTAGCACGTCTCTCTGTGTTACCCAGTGACGTCTCTGCGTAGCACGTCTCTCTGTGTTACCCAGTGACGTCGCTGCGTAACACGTCTCTCTGTGTTACCCAGTGACGTCGCTGCGTAGCACGTCTCTCTGTGTTACCCAGTGACGTCGCTGCGTAGCACAGAGAGACGTGTTACCCAGTGACGTCGCTGCGTAGCACGTCTCTCTGTGTTACCCAGTGACGTCTCTGCGTAGCACGTCTCTCTGTGTTACCCAGTGACGTCGCTGCGTAGCACAGAGAGACGTGTTACCCAGTGACGTCACTGCGTAGCACGTCTCTCTGTGTTACCCGGTGACGTCGCTGCGTAGCACTTCTCTCTGTGTTACCCGGTGACGTCGCTGCGTAACACGTCTCTCTGTGTTACCCGGTGACGTCGCTGCGTAGCACGTCTCTCTGTGTTACCCGGTGACGTCGCTGCGTAGCACTTCTCTCTGTGTTACCCGGTGACGTCGCTGCGTAGCACGTCTCTCTGTGTTACCCGGTGACGTCGCTGCGTAACACGTCTCTCTGTGTTACCCAGTGACGTCGCTGCGTAGCACGTCTCTCTGTGTTACCCGGTGACGTCGCTGCGTAGCACTTCTCTCTGTGTTACCCGGTGACGTCGCTGCTTAACACGTCTCTCTGTGTTACCCGGTGACGTCGCTGCTTAACAGGTCTCTCTGTGTTACCCAGTGACGTCGCTGCGTAACACGTCTCTCTGTGTTACCCAGTGACGTCTCTGCGTAGCACGTCTCTCTGTGTTACCCAGTGACGTCGCTGCGTAGCACGTCTCTCTGTGTTACCCAGTGACGTCGCTGCGTAACAGGTCTCTCTGTGTTACCCAGTGACGTCGCTGCGTAACACGTCTCTCTGTGTTACCCAGTGACGTCGCTGCGTAGCACGTCTCTCTGTGTTACCCAGTGACGTCGCTGCGTAACACGTCTCTCTGTGTTACCCAGTGACGTCGCTGCGTAACACGTCTCTCTGTGTTACCCAGTGACGTCGCTGCGTAGCACAGAGAGACGTGTTACCCTGTGACGTCTCTGCGTAGCACGTCTCTCTGTGTTACCCAGTGACGTCGCTGCGTAACACGTCTCTCTGTGTTACCCAGTGACGTCGCTGCGTAACACGTCTCTCTGTGTTACCCAGTGACGTCGCTGCGTAGCACGTCTCTCTGTGTTACCCAGTGACGTCGCTGCGTAGCACAGAGAGACGTGTTACCCTGTGACGTCTCTGCGTAGCACGTCTCTCTGTGTTACCCAGTGACGTCGCTGCGTAACACGTCTCTCTCTGTTACCCAGTGACGTCGCTGCGTAGCACAGAGAGACGTGTTACCCAGTGACGTCTCTGCGTAGCACGTCTCTCTGTGTTACCCAGTGACGTCGCTGCGTAACACGTCTCTCTCTGTTACCCAGTGACGTCGCTGCGTAGCACGTCTCTCTGTGTTACCCAGTGACGTCGCTGCGTAACACGTCTCTCTGTGTTACCCAGTGACGTCGCTGCGTAGCACGTCCCACACAGAGACTCACCACTGGCTGCACTGGGGGAGGAGGCTACGAGGATCTATTTTGAGCGACACACTTCAGAGACATGTGTTTCTATATCTGAGACCTGAGACCTTTAGAGGGCTCATCTGAATCGAGCTCTGCCGCTTCGCCGTGAAAGGGGAGTTTGTTGTGAATGAGATTTAAACCATGCTTGTTATTAATGACGGCGATATGGTCACAGAGTTCAGAGAGGACATCAGTCTTTAGAGTACATCAGTCTATAGAGTACATCAGTCTTTAGAGGACAGCTGTCACGGTTGAGTGAAGGAAGCAGGACCCAAGCGCAGATAACTTTGATAAACCTTTATTTCAAGGCTAAAATGGAACGAATACAGACAAACACAGAACACTCACCGGTGAAGTCCGTCACCAACAAAAGAAGCACCGACACTGAACACAGCACGAGACAAGACTAAATACAGGGAGGGATAATTACAAGACACAGGTGAACACAATCGGCAAACGAGACACAGGTGAGGAGGGAGGAGAAAAACACAAGAGCCACAGGTGAACACAATTAGCTAACGAGACACAGGTGAGGAGGGAGGAGAACACACAGGGACACTAACGACAGGAGGAAAACATGACAGAGAACAGTGAAAACACCCAAACCTAGACAGAACTGTGACAGAACCCCCCCCTCAAGGGACGGATTCCAGACGTCCCTAAACCCCAACACAAAAATCCAAAAAAAATCCAGCAGGGTGGGTGGAGGGGGTCCGGAGGAGGGACGTATCCCTAGGCCACCAGGGTGGGTGGAGGGGGTCCGGAGGACGGGACTAAGCTGACCGCCCAGGAGCCCAGTAGGGGACCAGGAAGGGATCTCGGGCGGACGGCCCGGGGGCACGGCAGAAGCCGAGAAGGGGGACTCGGGCGGACGGCCTGGGGGCAAGGCAGAGTCCATGGTGGGAGTCTCGGGCGGACGGCCCGGGGGCAAGGCAGAGTCCATGGTGGGGCGAAGGCCACAGCGGGCGAACTCAGGGGGCCGAGCATGAGGGCGAAGGCAGCGGCAGGAAGAGTCAGGGGGCCGGGCACGAGGACGAGGGCAGCGGCAGGAAGAGTCAGGGGGCCGGGCTCGAGGACGAGGACAGCGGCAGGAAGAGTCAGGGGGCCGGGCCCGCGGACGAAGACCGCGGCTCACAGAGGGTCGGGATCGAGGGCGAAGACCAGACAGCTCCGGAGGCCGGGCAGGACCCGGTGTCGGCCGGACAGGAACCGGAGCCGGCGGGACAGGCTTCGGCAGGATCCCCCACGGAAGAGGACCAGGAGTTGGCAGGACCCCCAGCAGGAGAGCGGTTGGCGGGACCTCCGACGAGACAGGACAAAAGGTTGGCAGTACCCCCGGCAGGAGAGTAGACGGCGGGACCTCCAACGGCACAGGACACAGGGTTGGCAGTACCCCCGGCAGGTGAGTAGACGGCGGGACCTCCAACGGAACAGGACATAGGGTTGGCAGGACCCCCGGCAGGAGAGTAGTCGGCGGGACCTCCAACGGGACAGGACATGGGGTTGGCAGGAACCCCGGCAGGAGAGTAGTCGGCGGGGCCTCCAACGGGACAGGACATGGGGTTGGCAGGACCCCCGGCAGGAGAGTAGTCGGCGGGGCCTCCAACGGGACAGGACATAGGGTTGGCAGGACCCCCGGCAGGAGAGTAGTCGGCGGGGCCTCCAACGGGACAGGACACAGGGTTGGCAGGACCCCCGGCAGGAGAGTAGTCGGCGGGGCCTCCAACGGAACAGGACATAGGGTT